>DWGJ01002371.1:0-16003 GCA_018246895.1 Aspitha aspitha aspitha | reverse complement strand
TGTGCAAATAAATGTCTTTGTCTTTGTCTTTGTCTTTGTCTTTGTCTTTGTCTTTGTCTTTGTCTTTGTCTTTGTCTGAGTATTTAAAGCAAATTAGAAAAAAATTATATGTAAATATAGAAAATGTGAGTAGGATTTGAATGGCTCTGGTTCAGTTTCAAGGTGTTTGTCAAAATAGTAGGAGAGTGAATGAGTGAACAGTTTCCCGTCAATCCGCATTGCCTAATCAAATCATCACATTTAGATTGTATGAAAACAGATTTATTAAATAAATAAAATGAATAAACAGATTGCAGCGCGCTTATTGTACCAAGAAACGTGTTATCATGTTATGTAGAAATAATGTACCTATTAGTCGAAAAATCATTTAAAGGTCTTCTAAATACAACCTAAAATTGTATTTCAATCGAGCTGTGGGACTCGATTTTACTCGCGTTAATCCCGATCCTTTAAGAATTTTAAAATAAGAAGTAGCCTACATGCTGCTCTATAACGTCATCTATCTTCTAGTGAAAGTCCGGTTAAAACCGGTTAAGCCGTCGAGATAAGCCCCTACAAACAGAAAGTCAGTCAGAAGAACATAAATTTAAAAATAGTTTGTTTCAGTATCGGGTAAATAACTATAAACGTAAGGAAACACAGGTATTTAGAAATCACAGACAAACACTTTAACTTTATTTATATGTATAGATGAAATATTATACGTAGGTCACATTTCAATCAAATTTCACGAATCACTTTCTCGACGGGAACAATCGACCCGCTATACCGTATATTAAATATGAATGTTGACACGACTGATTGGAACCTGGTACCAGGTCTGTTTATTCAGATGTACGATAGCGCAAACCAGCGCTGAATTTCACCGACGAAATCTATGTATATCTGTTTCATAAAGTCGAATAAACATGTGTATTACATGTGTTTGAACTTGAATTGTTACCTAGTACTCGAACGTAGATTGAATAAGCATATAATAATAATAATAATAATATACTCTTTATTGTACACCGTACATAAAGTCAAGGACATTCACGATAGTAAAAATAAAATACAATACAATGGGCGGTCTTATCGCTTAAAAGCGATTTCTTCCAGACAACCTTAGTTTAGTTAACGATGTAGAGGAAACATATACTGGGGTAGCGAGCTGTATCAAAGGCCACATTAAAGCATTTCATGGTATGAGAGTAAATTTGTACGCAGTAAAAGGCAAAATATGGAGAGATCTAATAATTTTATGACATCTTTACATGTACCCATATTTGTGCAAATAAATGTCTTTGTCTTCGTCTTTGTCTTTGAGATTGTTGTACCTACCCACCCCGTGACCTGGCGTGACGCTATCTGTGAGTGTGTCTAATATTGGCTTCTAATAATCTAATCTAATCTAATCTAATACTGGCTTATTGCTACAAAAAAAATACGGAAATGCTTTACAACAAATTCAATAAATCTAGTTTAATTTTGATTGTTGTTTAAACCTATTTTCTGTCACGAAGAAACGAAATTTTTATATCCAAAAGGCTGGTAATGGCAAAGGCAACGGTAAAGGCAAGTAATTCTAGCGTTTCCAGAAGAGAATTTCTAATTTCTCTTTATTTAAAAACCCACAAAGAGTCGAGGTAAACAGGACCGGAGTCATTAAGTCAGATGTAAATTAAGCGAATTAGCAATTTAAAAAAGATTGCCAATAACTCTGTCTTACTCGCTTGCTTTCATCGCCAATAGATCTTTAATGATAGTTCAATAGCATAATATTTTCTTACAGAAATAATCTTTATTTCTTACAGAAATAATCTTTATTTCTTACAGAAATAATCTTTATTTCTTACAGAAATAATCTATAAGCTTTATCATAAACAAATTCCACTGTGATTTTAGCCACAAGATTAATAAAGCTATTAAATTTATTTGCGTATACAATAAATCTTATACTAAAAGTTATTTAGTTAATTTATAAATAGGGACCCTATGTCATTCAATGAAAGCTAGCATCTCTTTTATTTCTTCATCGCAATAGAGACAGTTTTTCTTTGTTTAGGAAATTACCTAGACTCGTTTTTAAAGGAGTTAATTCAGAGTGACAGAAACTATATTTTTCTTCCAGTTGTAGACCATTCTGTTGCTTAAAAATATCTCTCCTTAAAGAAAAATATCTCATTTCTACGGGAACGCACATCTCAATGTGTGTGTGTGTGTGTGTGTGTGTAAATTCTATTGGCCATGCGAGCGAAGCCAAGAGTAACTGCTAGTATGTCATATTTGTTGATCGAGACAAAATATCATTAAGTTAATTCGATTTAGTACTTACCCGTTCAATTTAGCCCATCCTATAAGTAGCATATTAAGCGAGTGATTTGAATCAAATTAATAAGCAAAGGAACAACATGTTACTTCACTTGCTCACAAATTCTATTAAGCTTGCGTGGTAAGGAGGAATACAATTTTCCATGTAAATTGATTAGATTTTAAAGCTGATACAATCTAGTTGGTGTTAGCGGACGGCCTTATAATGTTTAATAGTCACGACCACGACCACGATTTATCGTGAAAACAACATTTAGAAATCCCTGTATCCTAGTTGCGCCTAATGTAATTGTTCTACATATCCGATACCTTAAAGCAATTATCGTGTACTAAATCACTCTTATCGTTGTTTGACATTGGAGGCACAAATATTAGATATATTTTGTAGCAGCTAAAGGGCTGTTTTGAATATTTTAGAATAGTTTGCAGCGTGTGTTATATAGACATCTTGGGCATGACGTTTTTCCAACTTTTTTTTATTGGAATAGAGTAGTAAATGAGCAGGCCACAGTCACAAGTGGCCACTGCCGCCCAGGGACATCTGTAACCGACTCCCTAACAGAGCTGTAGGGAGCTGGCTGTTAGTGTAAATTCGGTTAGTATAGGTGTTAATAATAATTAGTTAGTGAGTATTCTTTAATAATAGGACTGCAGGAATGGGAATGTTAATGATATTAAATAACTCCACGAATGGCAAATTTACGTAGATCCAATAGCTTATTAGTACATCATGTTTGACGTGACTTCCTATTTGAAATTTAACCTACACATTGTAATGGAAAAGTACCTTCGGGTATCAATTTTTGAAAGCGAATTGTGTTAATAGCCGCACTAATAATATTTCATACCCGAAGCACGGAACATCGATCGATCACTGTAAAGCGGTTTCTCTCGGCGAAGCCATAATTTTAATTAAGAGAAAATCTTGCAAGCCTCAAGTTTTAACAACATCGTCGCCCTCTGAGAAGTTAGTTAGTCCCGCTAAAAGGAGACTCTTCAAGAAATATTAACCCCCCGCAGTGTCAAGCGACTTGATATAGTTCTCTCTATAAAAATGAATTTCCTGGTAAATGGAGGGCTTACTTATTTCAATTTGCAAGTTAAACACTGCTTTCAAGACTAACAAATAATTGAGATATATGTGAATGTCATCTGTGTATAAATAAAAATCATATATTGTATTCCTTACCAACAACAACAACTACAACAACATATGGTCACGCCAGGTTCCTAACGGGGTAGGCAGGGCGCATCGAGTGCCAAATATCTCTGTCCTTACAAACCTGCCGTGAATGTAGATGAACTACATTCATCACTCTCCTACATACACGCCGGTTTCGGAGGCTCTTGACTCCTCGATCAGCCAATGTTAGTTATGTTTACTAATTTAGTTATGGTAAAAAAACATTTTTCCATCGAATTTTCTAAACACGGCTTGCTATGTTAAAATATTGCAGTATTTTCATGGTTAAAGTCGTCACGTAAGGAAAACTGTTATGCACAAATACATACATATTGCTATTTATAATGAAACTCGTCACAATTATGCCATCACTATTCATGCAGATAGGTCTATACCTAGTCAAGATATCGGAATAGCAATAAATTCAAATGGTTTGAAAAATACAACAGCTCACATGGGTCCGAAAGTAATTTCCGAGACGTGGTGACCTTTCCTAACAATATTATCACGATGGGCTGACATTGAGAAGTTACTTTGAGGTCCGCATGAATATGTTAGCGTCCTAAACGTAAAGGACCCGTGCAATCAAATCTAGCCATTCTCCCTTTGATAAGGTTTGGGAAAGTTTTATAGCTGAGCAGTTGTAAATTATAAGTAGCGGACCAAAAATACAACCTAGTGGCACGCCAAACGCTTAAGCCGAAATAATTTAAAGCTACGCAGATGTTACTTGTAAATATGTTTAACGTACTAAAGATAGTGTAAGGTAATGACGCATAATATTAATTAATTATGAGCAGTCGCACTCCAACTGCAATTTTTATAACTGCCTATTAGTACTACGTGTATATTTTTGACGTTTGTAGATTGTGCTGGAAATAGGCTGGTGTATTCGTATAACCAGGTCTTATAAGTCTGCAATGAAAATTACGTGGACTGTTATTTTCAACCGCATTTACTTTCCATATATTTTATTATACAAAATTATGTTTTAAGTTGATTTACTTTAATTTGGGTCGCCCCATAATTGAGGCCGATAATTAACTATAACGGCGTTACTAAAATAACTTTAAAAGTGGTGCAAAACATTTTACAACAATGGAAAATTTTGCGGAAAACACCACTTGCATCATTAATCTAAAATAATGCAATCATGAAACTAATTTGTTACTGTCACGGCTCC
The DNA here is from genome assembly GCA_018246895.1 of Aspitha aspitha aspitha. NCBI lineage: Eukaryota > Metazoa > Arthropoda > Insecta > Lepidoptera > Hesperiidae > Aspitha > Aspitha aspitha. The sequence continues at coordinate 11,327 of DWGJ01002371.1, read as the reverse complement.
AGTAGTTATATAAATAAATAAAATTCCGAGCGGCGCTATCATTAACACTGAGGGATAATGAATTAGTTTCCCGCGCTCGAGTCCAGGTGTTCCCGTGATGAAATACATCTATGGAATAATAAAGAAAGTGTATTCAATTTGGGCCCACTCAAAACGATAGTGGACGACACCTTGCTACACCAGTGAGCTTGCAATCAAAGTCTAGGCCTATTACTCCATTAAAAATCAATTCTTCCCTATGTTCAGCTATTAACGTCAATGTGTACCTCTTTGCAATAAAAAGAATAAACTGTTTGTGAATTTACACCAGCACATCATACAATTAGGTAAAGGATAGCACATTTGGAAAAAAAAAAAAGGTACTGATCTGTATAATTACTATTAGAACAGATTAATTTAAATAACCATTAATTCCACTTAAGATAGCAGTGACTTGAGATTCCTCAGTATTCAATATCCACGACAGGTTATTATAATTTTTGTTATCTTCAGGATCTAAATTGTACAGTATTACTGTAGCATGAATTTCTCGCCACAATATCATCGTCCTTACACGGAATGGATTGTTGTTCGACCCCATTTAATGGTCCACTACTGGACCGGGTCTCTTCTCATATTGAGAGGGATTTAGGCCATAGTCTACCACGCTCGCCAAGTGCCGATTGGTAGACTTCACATACCACAGAAAATATGACATACTTTATAACATTTCTAAGATGTGCAGGTTTCCTCACGATGTTTTCCTTCACCGTTATGTATTTCACGTAATGGATCACCACGACCCAAGTCAGATAATGAATTGAATTCCATGATCTTATCTCCGGTACAGCGAAAACACCGTCATTGAGAACGTGAGCAGAAATATCGGGATAATATTTTGCAAAATCTTCAAAGGTCGTTCGTTTTCAATATTAATTGCGACGCCCGCGGTGCCTATAGCGACTTCATGTAGATTTTAACATACCTATGCATATTGTATTGTATGAAACGTGTATGGTAAAATATCGACGTTTTCTCTTATTTTAATATACATACCTATCACATCCATACGACTCATATCTATGTATATCTTTGCAACATTTGTCATTGCTACTCCACTCCTTAAGCAGTGATAGCCTAGTGGTTTGAAATTCAGCCTTCCACTCGGGAGGTCTGGGTTGGATCCTGGCACGCACCTCTGATTTATTACGTGCGTTTTGTAACTAAAATTTAAATATCACTTGCTATAATGGTGAAGGAAAACATCGTGAGGAAACCTGTACACCTTAGAGATGTTATAAAGTATATAATATTTTCTGCGGTGTGTGGAATCTACCAATCCGCACTTGGCCAGCGTGGTAGACTACGGCCTTAATCCCTCTCACTGAGAGGAGACCCGGTCCAGCAGTGGACCAATAAAAAGGGTTGAACAACAAGTTCTAAGTTACGCTGTCTCATTGCTGTTATCGGTGTCGAAATTAAAATCGTTTGTTCATACCCAAACTCGAAGACCTACCGATTTATGATCCATTTTTGGCCACTAAGATACTAAAGTAAGTATAAGATAAAACTGAGTCGTATTAACTGAGTTTAACACTAGTATTCTTCTTTAATATTTCTTCGATCTGCTTCTGCTAGCGTTATCTAAATTAATGTCTTTGAAGGAAACTTTTGATAAAACTTCTGTTATTCCAGTAAATTCAATGCAATAAAACTGTGGCAACTAATTTGTTGCTCACTCCGTTCCGCTGCAGCACTAAATGAATTTTCACGTGGCTGCGAATTAATGAATTGAATTCCAGTATTCGTCTCCAGGCATTCACGTTTACAGCGCCAATAAGAATATTACTGGGGAAGAAATGTACCTAGAATATTTTAGAGATCTTAGAAATGGCACTCGCTATGAATATAAAGATCCTGATCTACCCTAGACTGATTTATCGTAAAGTTCTTGAAGGTTATGCGAGAAGAAACCGTTTCAATGTTTTACTTCACACAGATACCGTAAGAGACTATTTCAATTTCAGCTTTAAAAACGCAATGCATTTTGTATCAAAGTTGATATTGAGATGATGAAATTGAGAAGATAAAGCACGGAATTTCAATGGCACCCTTGGCATCTGGTTGACGGTATCCTTGTTGTCAATAAAATATATAAGACCTTTTGTGTCAATTCGCTTCTGAACTGACGATACTTACTGCTGCTAAGAAGCAGGGAGAGACTAAAACAATGTAATGTACCTAATGGAAGATTTGTCAAGTTACCTAGCAGATTTCATTCATTACAATTATTCATGTACCCAAATGTCGCTATTTCCCCACTAAGAATTCCAACCCTTTTACACTAATTCAACCCGACATTTGGGTACGTTACCTCGGTTTGGGGTTACCCGCATCCCACTGTGATAGTATTTCAGAAATTCAAACCTGTAACCTCAAAGCACATATATGTTAACCGGACATTATATTATTCATGGATAATATAGGATAGCCTCTTCAGTACTTGTGCGAAGGATATGTTAGAAAACCGGAAAAACCAATAGCTGTCTTTTAAATCTTCAGATCTACAAAATTCCCTTTAAAATGGTATCAAAGTGTACTTTACAATATTTTTCGATATTTTCTACCGACTTCAAAAAGGAGGTGTCAGCCAAGGTATGCTTGTAACTACATCCAAACATACTCGTAGTTATAGGTGAAATGTGCTTGTGTCGCTCGTACTTTACGAGGCGAGATCGGAGTCGCGGCGGGAGGGGAACTGTCACGCTGGATACCGACTCCAAAAGTAACAATAAATTGTACCTACATTATAATATCGTCGGTAGGTACCTAGTACAAAATGTATGTTGATTATTAAGTTGTTGAAGAATACGTAATTATTTTTTTCTTTTTAGTGCATACCTATTAATTTGTTTTGGAATAGTAAGTTTTTGAAGTTGGTTTTTGTTTTGTTAAAATTGTTGTTTATTGTTGTTAAAACTTCATAAAATAAGGTAGTGTTGAACAAGTGTAATACTCGGTAAAATTATTCTTCGATTCTATGTATTATTACGTTATGTTTTTTTATTAACTTAAGCGCTGCCGCCCATTAGAACACTATTGGCAGCCGTTTAACACGACCACTAATAGTTAAGCGTGGCGCACACTGGGCCAGTAGTGGCGGTCACCAAACCCGCCACCGCCGGCGTCAATTAGTGACGATGTTTTCAAACGTGTATGAAAAATTACGTCCTTTCTCGTGGCGGCCACTAGTCTGTGACATAAAATAAAAAACTATAACCTCCCCCACGTAATTCCCCGACAAAATACAACCTACTGTATAAAATACGAGTATTAAGTACATTACAAAGTGTTATCTACTTTGTCTATTAAATGTGCCGGCAGTCATTTTAATGATCATTATTTAATTCTCATTCATTTAGACACTAGATGTCTCTTGACATTCCTTTACCTAGTTAAATGTTAATATTAATTAGCTAATCGAAAGCTGAAAATATTCAGTAAGTAAACCGCAACTGGAACTCACATTTCACTGCGGGATAGCGATAAGTATGCTGATGCGGTACCTTTCGCCAGCGGCACTCAATCTTAAATTTCATTTGACAATGTTTTTTTTGACTTAGTCGCTAGTTATCTTAAAATGCTATAATACAATAGAAAATCTAGTGAAATCATTTAACTCTGTTATTATTGTTTCAATTCAGTGAAACAAATTGAACGAGTTATTTGTGTTGTAATTTCACAATTATGTATAGAATATTTATTGAAATCTTAACCTATACGATCACATTTTTTGACCCCTTTTATTATTCCACGATTTGACACATGTCTCTTCCTCTCATAACGAAATGTTTTAGGTCAGAAGTCTATCACGCTGACCAAAGGCAGACTTTATAGCCTTTAGACTGCATTTTGGAAAACCAATTTACTTTATCAAAGCGATGTTATTATTTTGGCGTTATATAAAGTGATACTTAATCTTAACAAAAAAATGTTGCTACTAATTTCGAATTCGTCGTTGTAACGTCTAACTTCAACCGTTAAGATTTACATTACTAGTCTTGGAATTTTAAAATATTAAACACAAAACATGATAATATCTGACCAATGCTTTGAGTTCCTTTGCGTTTGAATGCTAATCGAACCGAAGTGTCTAGTACGTTCGTTTCCAATTACATGTAGATTGTAAATTTGCATTCGGCCATGTCGGTTTCAATTAGGCGAAAGCAAACGTTAATGACTTGTGTTTAATTAACAACCCGCGATTCTATCTGTTGCGAGTATGATATGCAAACGTTTTGACGGCAATTTCTTGTGTGTCTCCAAGAATAACGTTAACATAATCCAATTGATAAGTATACGAGTAATTTTCTGTTTGTTGACTTATTGGAGATATTTCTATTTCTAATTAATATATGACATTGATTGATATTGGAACAGCCAGATCGTACAGACTTAGGTTTTTTTTTCATGCTTCTAACAGATGTTTTATTAGCTCTTGTATTTACGTTAAGTTGAATTTTAAATTACATTTTTCGTAGTTTAAAGATAGAAAGGTATCAATTGGCATTCCTTGTCATATATCCGCTAATAAGAGTCGGTTCCTGCTGTTTGATTTTTAGGCTGTAATTGTGAGAAATATTCATTGATATCAGATAAATCACTAAATTCTTTACAGATCGTATAAATGAAATAAATTAGTCTTAATATAGACAACTATGAGGCTGGTTGAAATAAGCGATGTCATATCATAGAAACGTTTTAAAAAAAGCTTTGAATGACATTGACGTAAACTTATGTTTAGAATTAACGGCGATCTTTATGCGGTATTTATATTTATATAGGTATTGTATATTAAAAAATTGTTTACAATTATCCCTAAATGGCTTTAAATTTCTGCGGATGTTGTAACTGGTGGGATGAAACAGTACCAGGTGGGTTGTTATGTGCATATGAGATTCAGAACGTTTTAGCCCTCATTCATTGAGAAGTTACAGGTTTAGTATGGTCGAAGGTTGCATTTCAGTAGTCCCCAAAATTTTGATTAGGTTCGCTCCACGTTCCGTTTGAACTAGGTTGTGGATTTGTTTGAATAAAGTTCAATTCATGTGTCTATTGTTACAGGTATACAGTTACGAAGTATAGAAGAGCCGCCGGGCGGCGCGAGCGGGAGCACGGCCGCGAACGCTTGCTACGACGCCGAGCGCGCCCGCACCGAGGCCTGGCTTGACGAAAACCAAGACTTCGTGCATGACTACTTTTTGAGGTAACTGTGAAGAGTTGACGGGTAAAGAGCGTGTAAACTTTGGAATGATCTCCTCTCCGATGTGTTCCCTGTGCACTATGATATGGGGTTCTTCAAAAAAGGCGTTAGAGGCCTTTAGGGCTGGCAACGCATTCGCGACGCCTCCGGCGTTGGCATGTCCATAGTCGAAGGTGATTACTTTCCATCAGGTGACCGTCTGCCTGTTTGTCAGCTCGATTGATAAAAAAAAGAAATGTTGCTATGCATTAAGTTTGTGATATCTCTTCTCTATATAAAAATCCCGTGTCACGATTTCTGAACGCACGATATTTGTCATATATATGATTTGACATGATGTAACCACGACAACTTTATATATAAAAATATAGTTTTTATATATAAAAAATTAATCACCGAAATGTTTGTACGCGCATGACTTTCGAACGACTGCACCAAATTAGATATAAACCTTTCGTGCTCGTTATTGTTAAGAGAAGGTTTGTATGAAAAAATACATAATAGCAAATATTTAAAAATGTAATGGGGCAGATCAAAGTCTGCCGGGACAGCTAGTAATTAATAAAAAGGCGAATAAGTAAATTTTTTTTTCCACATCAATTCAACGATGTTAATAAAATTCGTTGTGGCCAACCGTTGTTTTTAATCAATAATACACGTTATTTAACAAACCCTGATATTCGGACTGACTTTGTTGTGAAACATGTGTTTTATGAAAAAAGTTTTATGTTTAATATATTTTTAGTTTAGAGTTTGCAAAGAGCTTGTTTAACATTGAACATACTCGCAGCTACGAGTATATAGCTGGAAAGCAAAAGTATTCTAAAAATAGATCGTAGAAAAATATTGTGGAGAAAATAGGCGGCTACGTTATTCCACTTTACTTACTTTATTCATATTTTAGGCGCAGTTACGCTTGAATTTATTCGTTTATTTGAGGGATTAAAATTTAATTAGAAAATGAGAGCCGGTGACGAAATTTGGGCACGATTCCAAGTTAAATTCGCAATCGAGTCGGTTGTAACTTACTTTGTAAAATTAATTTGTTTATACTAAATTTATGTTGTGATGAAATGGTTCAATAAACTTCCTTTTTGAAGATTTTTCAGACAAAATATTCTTTAATCGTATTGCGTTGTAGTGGATCTTCGTAACGTGATACTGTCGTTGTCACGGACGCTGTCCGTTTGTGCTGTAGATCCCTTACTCCAGCTCGTTTGTGGAACCAACAAATATTTATGTTAGCTGTAGTCTGATAGCGTTGGCTTGAGTGTTTTGTACGTAGGGTTGTCACATTGCAAGAATATTTGTACATATATAATGAAATTAACATGTATACATACCTATACACATATTAATTTAAAAAACTCCATTTGCTTCTGTATATCTGCCCTAGTTGTGATATGGGCTCATTATTTAACAAATTACAACACATCGTGTTAAAGACTTAAACTTAATTACACTTAATGGGTACAACATATTGAAAATAAGTTTCAAATTGGTAAATATTTACTTTAATATTATAAATCTGAAGAGTTTATATGGTTGAACGCGCTAATCTCAAGAACTACTGGTTCGAATTAGAAAAATATTTTTGTATTGAATAGTCCACTTATTGAGGAAGGCTATAGGCCTTATAACATCACGTTATGACTAATAGGAGTAGAGCAGCAATGACAAATATTGCAAAAAAGGGAAAATATTGAATTCCATGCGGACAAAGCAGCGGGCACAGCTAGTAGCCAATTAATAATAACTCGTTTACGACTAATTATCTTCTCTTAATTTCGAATATATCGATCGTTCAACACTCACCGCCTTAAAACTATTGTCTATTGTATGCATATTATGTAGGTATATCTGTGAAGCTTAGTAAGAATAAATGTGGCGAAAACCAAGAATTGTAATGTATAAAAGATATGGTTACGCCGTAATTCTCAATTTCTAATACAGTAGGTAACCAGTACGCCGTGATAAGCCTGTCCCATATTTTGGGCATATGTGTATGTATCCTTTGTCCATAAATTTAATTTCCGACAATTATCTGTTATTGCTGTGCTCTTAAGCCGTCGAATCCGGTAAGATTAAATTCGAACCGCTCACGTACAGTTCCGAATTAAATGTGGTCGGATCGTTTCGTATAATCTCCTGGACACATGGACATGTGTATCGAATCGCTGTTCCGAATCTCTTTAAACAATTACGCACCAACGAGCGTAGGTTATTGGGTGTATATTGTTTAGTGTGCTTTCCGATTCGTATGGTTAATGTATTGAATTGAGCAAAGTATTATTGTAACGCTATTAATAAATGTTGCTGTCTAAGCTACGTTTGTTTACCCTTTTTACGTCACACTGATCACGTGTGTCCCTCGAATCAGTACCCGGTCTGGAGCACTATCCACCATGGGAAACTTGTGCGGATTGGATTTGCTTTATTTGCAATTTTTAATAATACCTATTTAACCCTTAATATTTTTTATTTTTCCAACACTTTTGGTATTTTAGACATGTACATAAGTATCGAACATTACCTAAGAAGTATATTACCTACTATGGTTGGAAATGGAACCGTTATTTGGTGTAATATTACGATAGTTAATTTATTTTACCCCTATAATTTTAGATAACATAAAATTTCCCTTAAAACTTTTTAGATTAATTTATTTAATTTTTTCTCGAGCTATTTATCTTCCATTGCCATTAATTATTTCTTTTCTGTAATTGTACCTTTCAAACGATTCGAAAGGTTCCTTAAAAGATCAAACGACACAGCCGACTACCTAAGAAATATTTGCTTTGTGATTTGAGATTTCTTCTTTGTGTTGTATTTTTTGAAATAAGTAGATATAAAAGCTACAAAGGTCATACCTACTACAATTTTCAATACCTGTTTTGTACACAATAATTAGCACGCCAGTCGGTAGATAGATATACTCGTATGAATATAAGTAATGCCGTCTTAAGTTCTTATGAACTAAGAACACCTAATGTTCGTGATATACATATGTATTGCAATATTGATAAAAAATTCAGTTTTCTTTTTGTATGTTACTCGATTAATTTTTCATTCTAGTTAAGTATTAATTTGCTAATGAAACAAGGTTATAAAGTTTTCCGAATGAAACATCCCGTCTGATAGTCAAAAGTTTGAAAGAGGTGGGCGGAGTGGTATTAAAATCGTTTTCAGTGCGTCTTTTGAAGTAAGTTTGCCGTGTAGAGGGGCTCGTTCGGGGTCGTTAGCGGTCCGCACCGCGTTACTTATTCCACAACTTCATACACCCAACTTCAACAACTTCATTTCCCGATAAATCTTCCTGCTCTCCAGTTTGACACTGTGTTTCGCAGGACGCTAATGACTTACAGTCCAGATTGTATGGCGTAATTAAACGGCTTTCTAACTAAATTTGAACAAAGAATATTGTAAAGCTGCGGAAAATTTACGGCCGCTTTGCGACAGAAAACCGGCATTGGAACAAATTAACGCAGCGCACTGTCTACTAAATCATTTCCATTTTCGTACCGTAAATATGTTTTGGTGAAATTCCGCTATCACTACTAATTTAACCGAAATCAAACACTGAAACGTCTACCGGAGAAGCCATTAATTAAACGCCATTTCTAAAATCCCTTAAGACTTGCGACCGTTCGGTATTTTTAACGAGGTTTTGTGTTTATTTTAAAAGTATGTGGTCTGGGTACTGTGGTACTGATATTTTATGGAGGGATATGCATTGGATTCTTAGGAAGTAAACGATGTATTACGTCTACCTACTTACGTATATATTGAAACATTTGTATGATGTTGTAGATCCTTTGACAGAAAACAAAGTTGTGTGAATAAGCCTAACTTTACTTCTGAAGCAATATTTGTACTGCTGGTTTATTCTCTGGAGATTGTAAAGATAAGGAACGGTATTTTGACAATGACATTTTGCCATATTGTGGAGATTCAAGAAAATATTGGTGGCTATTTAATAATATCAGCGTTTGCCCACCTGTCGAAATTTAACCATACCAATATTTAAGGAAAACGTTAAGAATTTGCTATTTTTTTTATACGTTATTGTTTTCAATTTTTTTTACTGTCAACAATAATGCTCGTCAATAGATGACTACATAGCAAAATAGCTATAAATATAATGTAAGTAAAGTCGTCTCTATGAATTTAATTTAGTCGAGAAAATGGATTGTGACACACCGCTTAAAAAATGGGGCAGTAAATACTGCTTAGTAGCAGAAAACTCCACTGTGATTAGACTTAATATGGTATTATCTCCAGTTTCCTGCATTTATCCAATTCGCCGTACTGCGACATTTTTATAATTTATTCTTTCTATACCTTATGAGCGGTTGTCATAAAATAGATTTTATAGCTGGTATAATCCTTGATATACTTATACTTACAGTCACGCCTATTTTCCATACGGGGTAGGCAGAGATTAAGTATTTCTACCGATATGATCCTTGCAAACATATTTTGGCCCTTCTACTTTTATCAAAGTTGTCCTACCGTCGGCCCGATATTAACTGTCCTCATTATCTGACATTTTTAATATGTCTGATATATAATGAAATTAGTATGATTGGACTCTTTATTATATTATAATAGTGGGCGGAAAATGCTCGTAGCTCTGACGTATTGCGGTAGATGGAAAATTATCATTGTAAATCGTGATTAATTACGCTTATGTAGTTAGTAACTATTGTTTACTGTACATAATTGTATATTTGTTAATCCTTTTGATTCTTTACAACCGCCAATGTGGACTGCAGGAGCCTGGTTGAATATGTAGAGCATAGATTCTTAAAGTTTTTTCGTTTACTGTCCACTTTGAGAATCAATTATTTTCCAGCGCTACCCGAAAATAATGTAATTACTTTATTTTAAATATACCTAGTGTGTTATATGTCCGTCCCCTTTCCAGGTAACTTCATCGCCTCCGATTTTCTTTAGCTAGATCCTTTAGACCCTCTACAAGCATTCGGCGCCGACAAGGGGGCGTTATTCCCCACTGAGAAAGACTGATGTAGAGTATTAAACGGGATGTGTTGTAATAGGACGATCCACGTCCAGCACTGAAAAAATAAATTGATGTACAGTGGTAGTGCTAACTACAGATGGGCCGAGTGGACGTTATACCTGCCGAATAATCGTGTATCGGGTTTTATTCGGTTTAATTATAGCTGAGACTCGTACTCGGCTGAGTTACTCGGTATGGATTTCTATAGGTTTGTAGTGCGAATACGTGTCTAAACTTGTTTGAAAGCAGCACATTATCATGTAGGACTTCATTTTTACTTTATGTTAGGTAACATTACTTGCACCCTTAATTTAGAAAATTATATATTTCTAGCGATGTACTCGGCATTCTTTGAAAAATCCCTGAGTATGCCGAGTACCGATTTCGGCCTGTCCCTAGTACCTAGTACCTATCGCATTGTACTCAGACAAGGGAGGACAACGTCCGGTTTCATGTGTGAGCTAAAATATTTTCTGACAATGTTGTTATTGAATGAAGTGCCACAATAGGTGCACGTTAGATACCTATATGCGAGTACATTTTTGAGTAGTCGCCAGCCATTCAGGTTTTGATTGTTGTCAAACAACGTGACACAAACGAATTGTATACAAAACGATCCCGCTTACAACGTATTTAGGTTGTGACAAGAGCAATGCCATATTATTTTATACATACATTTATTACATTTTATACATAATTAATTTATACATACATTTGTACGTATTTACGAGACGCGAAGATCATAGTTGTTAAAATTTCAATATCTCCCTTTTGATAATACATTTTTATACATACAGGGCCTAATTACAAATTAGATTATGCTTGTGTTATAATAAGCAGAACGCTTTAACTAATTTCTATAAAACTTAACGCACACATTTGGCGACATAGTACTTATCACAGACAATGATTATATACTAGTGGTCGCCTACTGGTCGAAATTCGACCTTAATAAAAACTAATTTTTTAACATTTCTTTTGACTTTTTGTTTGACATTGACAACCAGAATGTAAACAATGAACGTTGTATATGTGTGTCAAATGAGTGTGTCAAATGCATGG
>DWGJ01002370.1:0-16005 GCA_018246895.1 Aspitha aspitha aspitha | reverse complement strand
TTATATGTGGGTTACACTAGTGGAGCAAATGTCGCCGCCGCTGTGAAGCTTTTGAATTCAGGAACAATTCCTAAGGACTCCTGGGTGGTCACGATGCTTAACGACACTGGCCTAAAATATTCTTAGCGCGGTTGTCATGAATACCTACTGCTTTTATCGTCTCAAGACTTAAGTCAAAATAGTTTTCGTTGTCAATAACCTAAGAAATTTTTTAGTAACTGTAATATTCAATATTTATGTTATGGTGGTATTATTATTTCAAGATTTTCGTGTATTTTTGTTATCAATTAAATCCCAAACTCATTATCGACATATGTAATTTCTTTCAACATTATCATTTAAATAAATTATAAACATTATCAGTTATTAATTATGGTGCTAAATAGGTAAGGTGCTCAATGGTGGTAAATATATAATTATATTGTAAGGTATTTTATATGAATCACTTTCCCACAAATATATTTTGTATAATTATATAAATGTTAACAGATTATAGCGTAATTTCGTAAAATATTGTATGTGTTATAACGACGGCAAGTTTATGTTACACGTCACACAAAATAATGTTAATTACTTCTTTTATCCCCATGTACTTCTAATATAATATAAATATATCTATGTTTATTTTTTAACTCTCAAATAAAAAAGATAATGGTTTACAACTTAAAAACCTGCCACCTTACTATATAAATAATTCGCCGTGTCAGCCACCTGCAAAACAAAAATATAACACAAAGTGTTATGGAAATTTCAACGAAGCCGTCGATGTTTGCTCGGGGCTAAAATCCACACAAATATTTAGGGTCTCCAAGACCTAAATCGGGGTAAAATAAAAATAAGAGTGTATCTAAACGGCACAAGCACCTTATTCGGTTTTCGCAAACCAATTATAAGGACTCGAACATCTGCCGCCTGTCCGGACCAGAGACAAGGGCTTGACGTGACTCATGCATATTTAGGACTGCATGTTTGACTCCGACACCTTGTGAAGGGCGAAGCGAAAAGGATCTAATTCTTCGCACGAACCGAGTGTTAGACAGCCGCCGGGTACGATAGAATTTGTAAATTCCAATATTAGAGTAGAGAGTAGTGAGTAAATAAGTTACCCCGTCAATAATATAGTCATAAATTATGTCATAATATTATTTGGTTATTTCTTTACAGACCTAATGACATCATGTATATCATATTTTACCTGTTTATATTAAGTAAATGAGTAACAAGTTACAGTATTCGTCTATTTATCAATCTTTGGAATTCATCTTCAGGGTTTTGAACTCTTTTAATTTTAAACTTTACGTAGATATCTAAAAAGTAGGTGGTGTGTTTTCTGAAGGTAAATTAGAGTGAAAAAATATAACTTTATGACGTTATCTTTCAAACATGATGAATTATCATAGAAGCTGTTTACTAAATATTTTTATGACAGCACGTTTAAGATAAACTAATGACTTAGAAATATACAAGAGCACCGCTATCGCAATATATAAACTTTATTTATATCAAGTAATTGGACATCCTGTTATGTACATATTTATCGTACATATAAGTCGATGAACAGGCAAGACTTTTATAATCTTTAAGTACTATATGTATTATACAGCATATTTATCGTCCACAAATTTACAATCGATGTGATAAGGCTTTAGATCAATCTCCCACGTAGACCACATCCAAGTTGGCAAACAAATCCATGACTTTCTAGTTTCAAATTAGGTAATTAATTACCGGTGTTATGATAACTGGACAGCTGATAAACTGTCTATTATTGCTGTCATAGTCTATTTATTGCTGAGTAGTAATCGAACCTCTCAGCAATAAATAGACTATGAGGTCTGTCAGTAAATACCAATATGTATTTCATTTCACAAAAAAGACGTTCACACAACAAAATATACCTATAGATAAGTAAAATAGAAGTCCTAACCAGGTTTCTCATTTATTCGTATTTTGATCAGGTCTAACATGAATTATCACGCTGATTATACACATTTAGATATCATGCTATTAGCATTAGCTCTCAGAGATTACTAAATACCACAACTCATTCGTGGGGCGGTTTTCGTGTGTTTATCATCGAATCTCGGAGCTAGTTACCATTTTTGGTCTCGACAGGTTTTGTTCACGCTCTAGGCGCCTAAGAAAAAATATGAAATTGCCTCGCTTGTTCCGCTGATTATATTATTGAGTACATATTGATTTGATTTTTTAAGACGTGAAACATCTCTTGCAAGATCTCTCCTAGCCGATATTCATTGACAGGTGCTGTTCAAATATTTACGAGTGGACAGACTCAGACATTTAAGAGATTATACCACATACAATTAGTGTAACTACAATTTACATACATATATTGTTGTTTTATAAAGTGTTATATATAAGTATCAAAAATAACACAATAATAATAAACAATGACATCTATTTAAATATCTATTTTTAGCGCAAAAAAGTGTGAACATACGCTGCACTACACACAAGTGTACAATGGCTAAATACCGCATTTAATTAACATTTGAATACAGATATTACAGTAATCTCTGAATGAAAGCAAACAGTGTTTTATCAGCATTGACCCTAATATCATTGAAGTCAAAGTTGATATATATTATACCAAGTTATTTTACATAATGTTATTGATCAAAGGTAAACCACCGCGTAAAAAATGCAGTTTATGTATTTAAAGCAGAACATATATGTAATTTTACGAGTCGTCATGACTCTGATTATCCTGACTTTATTGATTTTATTAATTAATTGAATTTAAACCAAAAATAATAAAAAAATCTGTGAGATAAATCAATAAGTTCAATTCAATTTATTCAGTTTCCTGACGTTTTGTTTATATAAAAATGTCAAGTAAATTTAAAATTTTGAAAAAGGAACTTTCTTCATATTTATAAATATTGGTACTAAGTGCTCAGTTACTCAATCAATTAATTTGGTACCTACCAAAAAAATTGTGTAGATAATAAAGGCATTTAAATTTCCTTTAACCCCGCTCTTGCTTAAACCAGGTCTTAGCGTCAGCGAGAAACAATCCTATCTCTGTTCTAAGATACCTAGCTATCTTAATATCGTCGAGAAATATTTATTCTGACATCATATCTCTTAATGGGATGTGTACACATGGAACGCATTTATGGGTCTCTTAAGCTGTGTGTACACAGATCCGCATTATTTACCCGATTATTTGTGATCGTGCCTGGAGTGCGTTGCGAAAGGTTAGCGATGATAGCCACAGTACAAACATTGATTTCCGCAAATACATACGAGTATTGATGAGTACCGTGCTAATGGATTGTTTACTCTATTTCAGAGTATTAAGATTAAAGGCAATTCATTTCTTTGCTCAAGCGGTTTTTTTTATAAATTATGTATGGAATTCGCAAATACGTTGCTCATTCTGAATAGTCGTATAGACTGTATCGTTTGTATTCAACTGTTGGAAACAGACCGACGTAGTTTAAATATTGACTGATGATGCGACTGTCAATATTTTATTATTTAACTAACACATATAATAGTATCTTGTTATCTATAAATCGCCTCACTCGTTTTATGTATCACAGGTTCGTATCTTGAATAACAAGTTCCTAGATAATAGACAACATGTCAGTCGGATGGACAGCTTCCGGAATAATTAGCTTCAATTGAGGCACCACACGCTATAACAGGTACAGTATCACGTACGCTGATGTGTTTCATCACGTCACCTACTCCTTTATTT
This sequence comes from Aspitha aspitha aspitha, assembly GCA_018246895.1. Taxonomy (NCBI): domain Eukaryota; kingdom Metazoa; phylum Arthropoda; class Insecta; order Lepidoptera; family Hesperiidae; genus Aspitha; species Aspitha aspitha. The sequence goes on along the minus strand of DWGJ01002370.1, from coordinate 12,278 downwards.
TTAAGCTTGATTGATTGTGCACTGCGTTGCATTTTTGAATATGATTATTGTAACGTGTGCAAATTATACGAGTAGGTACTCGTACTGAGGACGATTGTTATCTGTTGTACTGTTGTTTTTAAGCTGCCCGAGGGTTTTGCAGATTACGATGTGTAAAGTTATACAACTTCCAGCGCGGTGGCCACGTAGCTGGCTGACGAGCAATACTAAATTCCTACAATGATTTCCGTCTTAAAAGACGATAAACAGTAGTTCCCGATTCTCTTCAAGTCATCTTCGTAAACGCCTACCTTCAAGTAGTAACAACATTTCCCACAAATGTACTAGTCATTAACCCCTATGTCTGCTCACATTGGAATAATGTGACAGAATACCCTCTGGAATGCGCTACGAAGCGGAGGGTATCCCTGAATAGCAGCGATTTTAACGCTCACTAATAAAGTGGTCGAAATTTGGCATACTTTCCTAACCCTCAAGCCACGTAGCCGTTGCCAGCGGGCAGACCGCTAAGTCCTCCGAGTAAGATAGCGCATCCACAAAATTGATTTAATCAGTGTCAATATTGACGCGGAGGCGTTGTGGGAACCTCGCAGTGTGCACAGGTGGCCACATCTTCACTATACAGGCTGCCCCAGAAAATGAACAAAAGTAAATTTTAAGTCTACGTAGTTATTCCCGCTATAAAGAATATTTCGTTAAATTTGACCGATTCTTTTTCAACTGACGTAAAACTGTTGTCAGGAAATGTATTAACAGAAATAATATTTTTAACTTGCGCTGTTTTGAAAGATACTTTATCTGAGCAATTACAGTTTTGAGTGTACCGCAGTTTAATCATAAATTGTACAGATACTACATATTTCTTGAAATACAATGAATAACTCTTTACACATAGACATATTCTAATATTTAACTTACGGATAACTACATAACAAAACGAACGATATTTTAATAATATAATTGGTAAAATTGTGTTCTGAAAGTTACAATTTAATAATTTTGTACGTAATTGTATAATACAAATGATCAGCTAGCCAATGTTATTGAGATCTCCAAATCAGTTAAAGATACACTCTGTATGTGAGCTTGGTTTGAACAGCAGAGTAAACATGTAATTTACCTTTAAAAATTTTAGTCTCTGGCCACTTACAGGAAACACCTGCAAGAATTCGTGCTTACTTGTTAATGTCATCTTGATAGTGTACTCAACCAGTTAAATCCGTAAATCTTGGACAATTACGTGACTCTGTGAAGAAAATACGTAGAATTTTTGTATCTCTTACTCGATAAACTTTGTGTGCAGAATTGAAAAACTTCGTAAATGTTGTTGCTTGAATTAAATTTGACCTAATTTTTCTCAGTAAAATAAATAATGATAATCAGCTGTATCACTCCATTTATTTAGACATTTAAACTGTAGTTATATAAAAAAATAAAAAAAACATGACGTTCACTCTTACCGCCCGCCGCGGGTAGTTCGCGCGTGCACAGCAATCGAATCGTCAATGCCTCGGTCCGCCAATTCACTGGACGAACTCGCAAGTCACAGAAACAATATTGAGCAATGCACATTAAACTTTCCGACTGTTTTCTGTATCTTAATAGATATTATATAAAACAACATTAGTTTGTAGGTGAATCCACACGAAATGATTGCAACAGTATCCACACTGTACAGAAATCAAAGTTGGATTGCAAAACCCTAGTATATTTACGCATTTCTAATAGAAGCAGCTGCATTAGCAAGCAAAAGCTACATTTTCAAGTATTTTTGCATCTTAATGACATTAGCGAAGACATCTTACAGCACAGGAACTGTAAGATGAAGTGACTGTCAGTTAACGATAAAAACCAGATATGTTTAAAGACCTTTTTGCTTAGAAACACGTTATGATGACGATAAAACGTAATAAGTTGTATCATCAGTACCGCTGCATAATAACACCCTAGAATATTTTTCTTGATAGTAAATGATAATTGCTTTTGCGATTTAGAAACTAGATTCGTTACTCAATATACCATTATATTCAATCTGTTTAGGCATTTTCAACCTACTCTTTCTTTACTTTTTAAACAATTTTACAGTACGATTCATATGTTTAGTTTTAACAGTTCATTTACCGTAGCGTCGACATTACCCTAAGCGATATTGCGATAATGTCAATTTGACTATGTCATGTTATGATGCTATCGGTGATGATTGGTGATGTGTTAAGACTCTAAGTCAACGAGTATCATAGGAAGACACGCCCAATTGCAGCCTGTTATAAACTCGTGATAGTGACATAACTCATGACAGCCTCGTGACATAACAAGTTTGCTCAAGTGATTGTCATAGATACAGTCTAATAAGAGAATACAAAGAGTCTGTTTGTAATTTCCGCTAGTTTCATTACAATACATAAATGAGAGGCGGTATCTCCGTGGGCGCACTGCACCTGCTGCCATCTAGCGTCTAATAATTACGGTACGGTCTCTCTAACATGATTCTAATAGGAAATGCGGCGTAATGGCCGCCCCGACGCCTGCCACCTGCTAGTTTCCTCCAATCGCGGCCTGTACCCTGCAGCTTTGATTAAGCACCCATAGCTTTCATTATGGCAATGCGCTTGTAAATACAATGTATCCAGCTAACAAAATATGCATTTTATGCCTTTAAGTTATCGTTATCTATTATTTATTAATACGTATTTGCGTTGATACCGAAAGGCAATCTCGTGCTGATTCCGGTATCTGTAACGGTAACATGATTAATTTATTTTTAATAAATCATAATTCAGTAGGCCTTAATAGTAGTAGTTTTAGCCTTATATTCCTATTCTTTCACCTAATCTTTCCCAAATAATCATCAAGTACTTACCTATTGTTATCTTGGATTAACAAAAGACTATCTTCAACTATTGTATTACTAAGGTTTGATAACGTTTTTCACGCGCCGTGGTGATAAAATAAAATGATGTAGCTCTGTATCCGTAAGGTAAGTGTAAAGAATTCAACGATTAAAAGGTGTAAATTCTATATTTAAATAAATTATATATAAATAGTTTTGCAATAAAATAACGTAACAATGTTCGAACATATAGTGACATATTTCACATATTTTCACACATTTGCAACTGTGTTCGAATAGGATAAATTAGGTTTTTATGTTAGTTGGACCTGGAATGCAGGAGTCTAAAGCCTAAGCTAATATTTTTAGGCTTGTATTTCAGGATTTCAAGTCTCCACCCTTGGGTAACGGATACATTACAATTTGAGAACTTTAATAAAACGTTACTTTAGCTAGTAGGTATTTGATTTGTCAGTGGGTGCAGTTAGCATTAGTTAGTATTCCTGTTACTCGATGTTGTTTGCTACTTCTGGAGAAGGTGACGGTCATCTCTGAAACCCACGTGTAACGGGACTAACACCCTTGACACCGAAATCGATCAATGTTTTTTTAACGATTGCTTCACGGCATAAATAAGCGTAGAAGAAATACTGCTCTGGACGAACTGTATCCAATATACCTATATCATATTCGATGACCTATTACTTTATTGTTGGTACATATCAACAGAAATTTAATATATCAGTAACTACCTAATTTATTTATATGTTGTTGTATTATTAATCAATCAATGTTATGTTACTAATGATTGATAATATAATCAGTCGTCACGGCGATTAGCAAAAAAATTTAATGTCAGTTTACATAACAATATAAATTGAATATTAATCACACATTGTTGCTACAGAGAAAATTACATACCGACAATATTTCCAATCGCTTATCGTTTCAATAACGAAATACGATACCTTAAGAATTCGAATCAAAACACAACGAAAGGAATAAATATATATTAAGTGAAGCCTACGCAGCTCGCTAACGCTTTTCTAACGGCGGCCACCTGTCGCGGCACTTTTTAATCTTGTTACTTACCATACCATATACGTAGTCGTCTAGAATTACGCCATTACACCCGTCATAGGCTACAGAATGCGTAGGAGGTGCCGTTTGACTGACAATTAATTCCATTGAGAAACACGCACAGAATCATCGAACTTTGGATACATGGTCGGTACATTCTTTGGGGTGATGTGTATTAATGTACGGGCAGCTTTTTACACATTTTATTTCTCATTAATTCGAACTATTTTTATTAATGGCACAATATTAAGTTATTTAAACCATTCCATGAATAACTTAACATTAAGTAGTTTAAGTTTATACCAGTAGGGCTTTAAAATAGAATCGACCAATAATTTGAATTTAATGAGAGCTTATGAATTTTATTTTTACTTACTAGCTATATTATTCAAAAATATGAAACTAATTGTATTGTAACTAGGTAATTGCATACCTTTTTAATCCACGTTTTAATTTTTAAATATTTTCTGTATACTATAACAAGGATAATGTTTTAAAATATGTCCTTGTACTTTTGTACAATACCGTAATCTTTGTCAATGCATTGTCATTTGAGTATATATTTCTATTTCTAATAACGAAACTAGCACTGTCTAGTTGGTAAGTCTATGGGCGGTCATAGTCCTGCGGTTAATAGACGTGATTTGAGCGTGTCGCTGCGGGAACGCTCATCCTGGCACCTGCCACATTCCGAGCTGTGATTGCACCACACCTGCAGCACTACAGAGCCTTCGGAATACTCTACTCCTATCTAACATGTTATCGTACTATCACAACTTTAGAACGTTCAGTTATTTACAAATATGATTACGAATAGCGCTTAAATGTTACTATTAATTTTTTTGTCGCTGTAAACTCAGTTTTAAACTGATTGACAGAACGCCGAAAATTTAGAAAGGTTTCACAAATACAGGAAAGAAATAGCCGTATGTAAAATATAAACATCATTGTAATTATTCTGTTATTCGTCCTCAAGTTATTGTTTGTAAACATTATGTATTAAAACAAACATTTGTACGTCAATGTCTATTAAAGCTATAGACTAAGTCGTAACTTGTGCCAATAATAATAAAATGCGGAGATATAGCGATCTTATGTACCATTGTATATGTAAAGAAGGCGCTATTGTTGAATGACTTGTTTTATACTGTAAGCGATATTTACGAGCGAGAGTCGCCAATTTAAGTTAAAATGACAATGAATGGCAATAAAGTTGTCTGGCCGAATGAAACTTTTAAGTTTTATAACAGAATACAATTTATTGAACCCCTCAGAATGTATGAACGTACTTGTAGTTGTACCTATATAAAACGATTTATCTGACGTACGTAAATAAATATACGGAGCATAAATCGTTTTATTTTTGGATGGCATTCTGGTTTTGAATAGTCCGTGGGCCAGTGGTTAGTGAACTTCGCTGCGGTGAAGGGACTTGCGGATTCAATTCCCACCCAGACCAAATGTGAAGAGCACAAGTCGTTGTTTCGTGCCTGGTGATAAAATTATCACACAAGTAAAAATTTATTTACAAACGTATAATTGTAATTTATTTATTTATTTATTTTAGATCACCAACATAAGATACAGCTATTTAAATTAAAGGTAGATACGCTTATGAGATCTTAATGCAACTGTTCTTACAATTATAGGCGATCACATCTTGCATAGAAATAGACAAAAACATACACAATATATATGTACGTTGATTTAAAAAAAGAAAACAGTAAAATAGGTACAAAATATTATTAAATTGTAGGTAATGTCTATGTTATTATTATTATTATTATCGCACCAGCACGCCAGCGTAACGGGGTAGGCAGTAACCACCGGAATAAAAAAATTACCAGTTTTACCCGCTTGATAATGTCTTTACTGTGCAGAATCCAAATAAATTGAACCATCGTTATTTTTAGAAACACTATTGTTATATGATCACAGCGATATATACATATTACATTGTAATGTGGTTTTAGGCAGAGGAGGTAGAAGCAGACAATTTGTACTGCGGCATACCTAGTGGTTAAGTTCAGACTTCCGGAACGATATAATCCGTGTGTAGTAACGCAATGGTCCTTATTTTTAACAACACGTGAGAGAGTACAATTAATACAGTACCTATTAAAAATATGATAAATGGGTCCCCGTAGAAAAAGTCAACAAAGTACACTGGACTAGTAGAGAACATAGAAGGACTATTAATATCAGGATGAGCATTTGTGAGACCGCTCTATCGGCGTCACTGACTAGTTGCTCAGCGGGAATCATTAGTTATAATACGTATTAAAATAAAGCACTTCACATTAGTAGAAGAAATTTAAACTAAATGTAAAATCTCTTTAATAATAATCGTTTTCGAAGAGACAGGAAGAATGATTACAATCAATTTGTAAATTATGTGTGATTATTGATCGCTGTTCTATATTTTTTAATTGGTTTGGAAATGAAAACAACATCTAAGTAACTTTTTGAGTTCCGGTTGAACATCATTTGATTCCTCAAAACCTAAAGGTGATTCACATTCATCTACCAGCACGTAACGTGGCAAATATGGCACAGGTAATAGTCGAAAACCTATCATTATATCTGTGTAACGTTTACTTCTACATATTTACCTATATCTATTTTAGGCTGTAACTCCGGAAATTTGGGTTCAAAAAAATATATCCAACAGTAATCCTCTAAATGCATGGATTCATATTGGATGCATGAAATTCTGAATTTCTTTAAATTAATTCTCGTTATGTTCTTATTCCATTGTTAATTTTTCAAATTAATTTAATCCAAAAGCTAGGTATTTATGTGTTTATAATCAGAAAGCCAGTAATAAAACGATCAAGGGAAAATGTTGTAGCTAACACTGATTGCGTTATATTATTAACAAAACGTGAAGTTGGGAGGAAGATGCATCGCACCGATGCGGAGTCGGCGCTCGAAAAGGGACCAGTTTTTAAGTGTTAATTAGCCGTGAAAAGATGTATCTAATATTAATGGATGATTAACATTTAATTTGAGATAATGAGGTGCGTTGTGACACGTCGTTTAGGTGCGCATTCTAAACCTTACGTTTTAATGAGACGATTTGGCGATAACAGAGATTGTAGCGGTAATTAATACGTAATCTTTGTACAATGGTACTTCAATATGGCGTCAAACGACCAGATTATGTAAATAATTTTTAATAGTGTCTTCATTACTAGACAGTAAAGTAGACCGATCAGTTAAATTCAAAGTAGGTACGCGTTCTCCTATACAAGTAAGCGTACTTGAGATATCATACTATCTTTTTTCATAGCCATAAATTACAGCCGTAAACGTCGCCCGGATCTTACTGTGGGTTAAAAAGTATGGACAAGATAACAATAACAGTTTTACATACATTACGCCCCTTAAAAGTCAAACGAAGGGTTGACTGGCACAGAATGCTAATTGGCGTTAAGTCTGCCCTTTATAATCCTTTGGTTAGAATAAAGAGTAAGAAAAACGCCAATACGAATAATTCCTAATTATTCACATCTAGGAAGGTTACGTTATGGTCTATGACGTAACCTTAACGTATAACGTAACCTTCTTACAACGAGAGGACACCATGAATCATTAAGTTGAATAGCTACTAATACTCACTGCATCTGCTACCAAAGAAATATTAGAAATTAATGCGAAAGAAACTTAATATAGAAACAATAGTTTAACCATGATGAAATAAGGAAGCCTATTTTTTTAAGTCTCTTCCTGTCTGTTTGACTTTTCATAAATAATTCTTTAAGTACCTAAATATATTTAAGAGCTAGTATATTTTGAAATCAACTTCAATCACAAAAAGGAACAAAACGATCTATATTTTTAGTTATCCTCATGGAAGCGCGGGCGGGTGACAGCTAGTGATAATACTGTAACATAAAATGTTTACGATTATGTTTAAAATTTGTGTCCGATTTCAGCAGATTTATATAATATTCGACGCGTGTAAAGCGATAAAATTTACTAAGCCAATTGATGTTTCAAATTAAAATAACGCCAGTAATGTCACTTCACACCTGCGGGTGTAGCATTTAAGTGTGCACGCGACACTTAAAATTGATGACGAGAGCTTCAATTTACACTTGGAATATAATTTCGTGCTCACGGTGCAACGGAAGAAAGCAACTATCGTGAACTTACATCGTTTGATTAAAGTTAACAACATTTTTATGCTAATATTATTTATTGAGATTGGGCATTATCCTAAAATTTCGATGTGGACGCTTCGAATATTTACCTGTATTACATGTCAGTAGTAGGTATGACGAGTATAATGTTTATAAAGTAGCTGAGATTTCAAATCTAAAAGCGTGCATAGTAAAACAAGTATCTACATATTTTGAGCTCATAAAAACGTTTGCGACAAAAAATATTTATGGACTAAATTAATGTGCATTTTTTATCATATAGTTGTATCCTATTCTGTTGCGTAATTCGTATAACGTCAGAGTACGTTTTAAGTTTTAATGTATCAATATTATCCATAAATAATATTTCGCCTTATTTATTGCTTGAAACTATCTACATATATTATACCTATCGTACCTCGTAATATTAAAACGTCTTGTCGAAATTATGTCAATGTAGTATGGACATTGTAATAGCTATTTCATAACCTTGACCTCAACTTTGTTACTCAAAGTAATATTTTCGTAGCAGTAAACCGACAAGTAATTGCACACTCTCACCAACCCAATTCAATATACGAGGAACTTACATTTTTGCAAGTTACAAGTTATATAAAGTTTGACATTCTAGATTTAGAGTTGAGTTTGTATCATTACAATATATAGGTACCTACTATCAAACCAATAAGTTAGACCATTGTTTCTTAACTATTTGTATGCGATGAGTCACGAAAAAGCTCAAAAGTTAAATAAAGCGCCATGTGATACGTGCTGTATTTCCGAGGACACAAAATTAACAATAAAATCGTAAATCGGTAGACAATTTAACAGCCTAACAGTCATAACATACGTTTATTATCAGTATCTATGAACTTTGTCTGTCATGGTAGTGTCTTAAACGAGCCGAGATACTATGGTAATTTGTTTGGGTGGGTTGCAGCCTTTAAATTCCCACAGCTGGGCATACGTGTCGCCAACAACTAGAATGCGGTTTGGTTGAATGACGGTGATGGGTATATTACTAATTGACTACATTCAAAATGTTTGAATGGTCCTGAAAGTTTTTGATGAAATGTAACAATTGTATATTTTCATAAACACGGAAACTCTCATGAAAAATGACTACTACCAGACCCATCTGAGGGCCGGTCACACCAGGCGTTACTAACTACGCAATTGGGAATTGTAACTGCTCGGTGCCACAAAAACTTTTTTTTAGTAAGCTATTATTAGTACTGGCGCCTAATAATTTCGACAGGGCGCCACTAGATATATCGGTTTTTTTCCACGTCGACTGGTTTGCAAAATGGCGCCGGAATTTAGCGTTAGAGCCTTCGAGTTCCGCGTTAGGCGACGACCGGCCCTGGAATGCCGCAAGGCTGGCAACTGCCTTTTATACTAGCGAAATGGAAGACAATCTTAAATAACAATTAATACGTCTTATCTAGCTAAAGTGCTACTGCAATTTGTACAGTTAGAACCCTACACGACATAAAAAAACTACGAATTTTAAAGTAAATTTCCAAGTAAATGCCTGTGCTATGATAATCAGACAGCTGATAAATAATACTTTAATACTTTATATTTTTATTACACCCAGACAAAAGACAAAACAACGTTTGTCCTGGGTGGAAATCGAACCGACACCTCTAGTTTAGTGGTCAGGTTCTCTAATCACATGTAAAAAAAATAATTTTCAAAATAACTTATCGCTAGTATCAAAATTCTGCAATGTTGGACAATTTATTTGGACCAGGCTTTTATCGCTCAGTTTGCTGGTAAAATCGAAAACTGGATGTTATCTCACCATTCAATGAAATTTGAATTGCTCATTCTGAAGTGAATCTGATTTTAAAGTAAATAGACATTTATAATTTAACGAAGAAGAAAATATTAACGTACTTAAAACAAATTTGACGGTAGTGGCAAAACCGAAAGTTTACCACATTTGATACTATGATATAGGTACTATAGGACTTGAAAACAGTAAAATTTTTAAATCATTTGATACATTTTTTTATATATTACATTTTGTAATGTACGAATCTCTTACCTTTGTTTTTATAGGCTACGAGTGCCTGCCACAAATAATCGAGCAATCAATTAGCAAACCAATATTTGGAAATTGTTTAAAAATATTTAATAATTACGTTAAATTATGGCAATGACATATATGTTAATAAACGTTTGCCTCTTAAAGGTTATTATGTTTTTATGGTAGTTATATATGTATTATGATGGCTTTAATGAAATGAAGCATCAAGGAAAGTAAGTTGCATTATGTAAATTCAATAGCAATCCCGTAAATCTCGAAATATTAGTCAATAAAAAACTTATAAACTACATATAATGACTCGAAGCATCCACACCCATATCTAGTCATATGGGTGTGCTTTGTTTACTGAACCACCTCAGGGAATCAGATGTAGATTACGGGAATCGATCAAATAAGATTTCACATTGTTATCATTTCCATTGACAATATATTCATATCGATTGGCGTGTCGGTTGGCGTAAGCGATTTGATAATATATGAATGCCATATCCGAGAGTAGTAGCCGCGGCGACGAGCAGACGCCCGCACACCTGCGCCGGCGCATCACAACACTCACAGAGGAAAACCAACTTTATTAATACAACATAGGACTTCAAATTAAACGTATTAAATACATTCTCTCATTATGAATCACAGTTGAAACAAACAAAATATTCAAAACTGTACCTGTAAAAGCAATGGTGGTGGTATACGATGTTTTACAACGAAACGAACTCAACCAAGTTTCCATTTTGAATGTTTTTGCTTCTTACTACTGATAAGAATTAAAATTATATTACAAACTTTACTTACAAGTATGTACCTGTATGATTAAATGTATTAACAAAAATTATTAATTTCATAAGTTTAATAAGAATAAAAAGATACGGTATGTTTTTCTTTCTAATCACAAGTTTACATGATTAACATTACTAATGTTTACGATTCTAAAAATACAAACGTACAAACTTACTTCCCCTGTTTTATCTATTAATGGCAAATTTTCCAAAATTTTCTTCATAGGTAGTGCTTAACTCATTTGTGTCGTGTCATCTTTATGCAAATGTAAAATTTCTTTTGTAGTATATTTACATACACTAGATGGCGGTAGACGCCTACAGCACATAAATAGTTAAATTCATCGGTCCTGCGACAATATTTCAAAATCATGTTATAATCGTAATATTTCTTAAGTTGTTCGACAAAGCGACATTACTTTAATTTTATATTTAATAAATGTTTGTTTATAATATTAATAGGATTTCTGATTACAGAGGTGCTTGAAATTAGAGTTTAATATTATGTGTTGTTGGTCACAGATGGCGCAGATATCTATTCCAAATACGGGCGACGAAAAATATTTATTATTAGTTAAATAATCAGAGAAGCTACATAAAATATTTATACTTTTCACAAAAAATTCTAAATATATAACGATAAAAAATTTAATAATAAAATACTTAGAATATTTATGAAAGCATACGGTTCTTAAATCACGCTAACGAAGTTTTTTAGTTCGTCTGTATATATACTTAATTTCAAACCCTTATATTAGAGTTCCAGCCAGTTCAACTGTCGGGGTTACACACAGAATCTTTCGTGATTCGATCACCCTGTGGAAAGTCCCCGGAGAAAGGGCGGAAAGCGCCATATTATGAGGATGTTGGTCGGACTGGTGTCGTAGGGGAGGTTTATAACCTGTGCGATGTCGGATCCGTAACGTTGCTCAGAGCAAAGGCGATGTTGAATAGGCATATTTGCTTTAACTAAATGGGGCTTACTCGGTTGTGAACTTATTCTTTTTCTTTTTATAATTTCAATTGCTAATGTAAAACAAAACGATGTGTTATTATGAAATAGCAAACGTGATATTATATTCATAAATTAGCACAAATGAAAACCAGAATAATCGGTTCTTTGTAAAAAATTAAGTATATTATGTGTATTTACACAAAATCTCTTCTAAAATAGAGAATAATAATTTATATAATATTTGAATCATGTATGAAATGATTTGTTAATTTTTATCTCAAAATATATCATTTATTTTTGTTAAATGTAAAATGTTACAAGAATTGTGTAATGAAAAATAAGACAGTATACAGACAAATTGCCCCCAGAGAGATTTGAACTCTCGACCCCTGGTTTACAAGACCAGTGCTCTAACCCCTGAGCTATGGAGGCTTGC
>DWGJ01002369.1:0-16008 GCA_018246895.1 Aspitha aspitha aspitha | reverse complement strand
TCACACAAATGTTTGTCCCGGGTGGGAATCGAATCCACGACCTCCGGTTTTGCAGTCAGGGTCTCTAACCACTCGACTAAGAAGCCAGTCAAGATAAATAGTTTATTCAATTTAATTCTACGTAGAGCGGTTGATGCTATGCAACTGATTGGCATTCTTTATTCCCGTTAAATCAAAAGAATAGCTACAATACTTGATGTGGTACAATGCAGTTTGTTGGAATCTATAAAGTTGACGAACCTCCGAGGCAATAACTACTCAGTGACTGTTAGTAGCGAATATTAAAGTGTTTACGACCTTCGACTACCAAGTACATAAGTACATAGATTCCAGTTGCTATTTTTATTTTTTATTTTTTTTTATTTATTGCTATCGTGCAATCGTCAACGATAAGTGACAATTGAACAGTTCGAAAGACGAATGATCATACATATAATCAATAACAGCTATATCAAAATTGTCTCTGACATACAGCCTTACCTGGTCTGATGTGAACATGACCAGCTGTCCAGGAATGCTGGAAAGGCCCTTCTCTTTGTACTGTGGGAACTTGTGGTGGCGGGCAGCCAGGAACGCGTACAGGTTTGACACAGACCCACCTGCGAGCGAAATACATGTTCAAGTTACGCTATTGAATGCCAAGCATTTCGTGACGTAGTAACGTAGTTAGTATACGTAGTTATGAATACTCAACTACAACGTTTGTACAAGTACATAATAATTCTGCCTTTTCCTGTGTTTCCTGATTACTGAAGACTACCTGCTTCAATTTAAAGGTCAGAGTCTAATATCACTTGTGATTGTTTATATTTCGTACCGCTATCATGAAGTTTTAAATTTACATTTTCCTTTGTCATTTATATACTCCTCTATATGAAAGATCAATACAGCGTTTATGGCGTCGACAAATAAAACGTGTACCAATGTAGAGTAACAATTGCACAAGCAGACAGGGTAAGGACTGAGAGAGTAATGGGACTGAACACATCATCTCAATTCTCTCTCTCACCTGGAGCTAGAATAGAATCGCCGCACTTCCAGCCGATCATGTCGCGCATCTTCTCGAGCACCACATTCTCCATCAAGATGAACACGGGCGCGATCTCGTAAGTAAACATGTTGGTGTTAGCAGCGGCCGTCAGCCACTCGCCGGCGAGGGAGATAATGTCCAAACCACAGGACAGCTGATTGAAGAAATGGGGATGACCTGAGAAATTTTTTTTTTTTTATTAACTCAGGTCACCTCTGTACGGATCAATAGTATGTAATAAATTTAGGTAAAATTATGTTAAAGTTAAAAGCCCATGATTAATGCATACACAAACTCCAATCCTGGCTCGATTAATTGGTTGTTATTCCTGAAAAGTTACATCCTGTTTGCATACTGTTCGAATATCAAGCGGTCTGTATAATATCTCCGAAGCTTAACAATTCCAACGACACGTGCATAGATGAAGCATTTTCCTAAGATCACGATTAATTCTCGTGTACTTCTACATTTGTATCACCTATCTCTTTAATCATCCCTAATATCGGTTTCTATTATGCGAAGAAAAAAATACAATTGATTTACTGTTTATAGTGTCATATCATGTTATTTTATTAAAAGAAGACAACACAGGATAACATTTTCCGTTGCAAAACAGTCACAGGAGGGCCACACATCCGGCCCTCAAATAGCTATCGGTGAAACCGCGCGTGATATTATTTCCGGTGCGAGAGTAACCGGATGCAACTACGATTTAGTCAAGCGAAGATGTGCTTTTATATTGACCTGAGAATTTGAACATAGTTATAGTATTTCGTGTAATATCATTGTAAATCATATTTTAAAATGACACCATTTCAAATCATTCCTTCCTCGAGGTTTTGATTGTAAAATTAGTTTTAATCCGCAACGATGTTTGAAGATAGTCAAATTATCAGCGAAATACAACACACATTGTTGCTACCTACTCGTATGATATGGATCTGAATATTTACAACTACAAGATGTATGTTTGGGGCAAATTATTACATTACAATCGTACATTGAACTCAAAATTATCCACATACGAAAAATGGTACCAGAGGTGTGTTAAGAAAATGATTAATGTGTACATTTTCACATGTTCGTTTATAAAAATCAAAGATAGTTGTAACCACAGCTCTCCCCTGGCCATTGATAAGCGGTCCCGCAGCTCTGTGACGTATTTTTTATTTTATCTGATTGTGTCATAAGCATGCGTCTCTCTCATTTCCGCTGAGATAACTTTTGACATTATTTTTTTATATACTGGTAGGTAGTAATGAAATTTTATTTAACTGATTTTTCTTCTATTAAATATCGGTGGTAGCTTTTTTAATTCAAAGTTAAGTTTTTATTTGTACATATATATGTATATATATAAGGATAAGATTTTTTAGTTATTATTTTTTTCATTATAATGGTACTCAATTCTTTTGTATAGAATTACGATTACAGTAGGAACAATTTTACTTAGCGGGTGAATAGGTTTATATAAAAGCGTTAATACATATAATATGTATATTATTATCATTTTTGTATTAAAATCGCTAAGAACGAAGGAACGAAATTTGCTGTATGAAGCTTATAAAGCTAGATCCTTATATTTTTGAACAATTAATAAATATATATTTCACCCTACTCGCCCTACCCTACGGAGTACAATACGGTTAATTTTAATTCTCGCATAGATTTGATTCTGTTTGCACGCGTGCAGCTGCGATAAACAGTCCCCAGAGAGGATGGTGAATAGGTTCGCAGTTTTTTAACTGTGCGCTTACCAAATATTGGTCAGCCTTAGTGTGAATACCTATGTGATACACGTAAAAATATTCAACATACAAAAAGCCATAGCATGCATTCGTACATTCCAGACCTTTTTTAGGAACGTGCAGCTCTGAAAATTTCTTTTTTATAAGCTTGGTAGTAAAATTTTCATTTTTCATGCAATATGTTTCACGATAGAAACCCGATAGCTCTGCTTAAATTAAAAGATGTCTTATTTTTCACAGGAATTAGCGAATGCTACCTCCCTGTAGTGTGAGATGAACTAAATGAGCATCAAGCCCCAACCCTTGGGACTATTTATTAGATGCCATCGATGTGGACTTGTTCCTGTTATTGTTGTATATATTGTTGACATGTAGAAAGAAGAATTCTTAGAAGTAATATTGAATTAATAATGAAAAAATAAGGAGACTCCATTATTGATGATTCGTTTTTGGAAATAGCACCGCAGTGATCCAGTTATTTTTGCATTAGTATTGTGAAACAATGTACCTAAGCATAAGGTACACAGACATATGAAGCGTCCCTACTTTTTCTTATTGACCGTAAAGATATTTAAAGCGTGAGAGATGTTTTAATTACATTAAAAACAAATATAGTTTACATATTTTAATTTTACATAATTTACATATTTCTTTATATCTCAACCTTACAATACAAGAGGGAAACCAACTAATCAACTGTTCTATTGAAAGTAGATTGACAACCAAACAAACGTTATTATGTATAGGGACACTGTAACCAAGTGATTATAACTCTTATTTCAAAAGTACAAAGCTTAGTTTCTATTATGCGGTTGTACTCTAGGGCTACCACGCCAAAAATAATATTAATTCGTCAAGAGGAATTTAATATAATCCCCTCGGTACAAACCCAGATGGGGCCGCGAATTAATTTGAGCTAGCCAAGTCAGGTGTTGCCATAATTCCGATTTAATCTGCATTTTAGAGGGTAACATTGAATAGGGTGGTATTTGGAGAGAATCACGCACATGAATGTGTCCGAAATGTTTGATGGAATGCGCTGTTTAAAGGTTAGAGGAATTTTATACTATACGTTAAATACATACATACTACATATGTATGTATGTATATGAACGTTGTAACGTGAAATAATACCAAAATATAATTAATCATTCTCTTAATTTATCTTTAACGAAATAATGTAAATGTTTAATAATGTACGATGTATGGAGCCGCATACATTTCGAATCACGAATATTTAGGATGACCTACAAACTACAAACACAGTAGTGGATTATACCTGGGCCACGTGTTCTGTAGGGATTGCTACGATATAAGTACCGCAAGCATGTTGTTCAATATAAACTGTGCATTATTATGATCACGTTCGAGATGTAATTTAATTTGCAACCCCGACAACTTGCATTGAACTAATGAACCGCATTCAGTGGGTTGTAAGATACAAACATCGCGTTACAATCATTGACAGACGCCAGTGTAGCAACACTACTAAATCACTGCTGTTTCCCATATTACTTGTCTTTTCAGTTTTGAATAGGAAATTTTGAAGTTAATAAAAACAAATATTTACATCTAACAAAACAGCACAGCTTGCGGGGCGTAATGTAGAGCTCAGTCTTAAGAAATTTCCTTTAAAAAATTTTATGTATGATCTAAAGCATTTCTGAAATCGTAAAGAACGTGAAATATTTTAAAACGAATTTGATCGACATCCGTTGTATGGTTTTTAGTTAAATCAATATAAACGTAGATGATTACGTACAATTCTATATTATCAGTATGAATCTATGTATATAGATGCTGGCCCTAGTCAAATCAATGTCTAAAAATACCTCAAGCTCAACTGACCGCTAGTATTAGAATTTAAAAAAATCCTAATATCGAAATTTGTCATTACAATAAAATCACTGCAAATATTCCATATTAGCTAACATTTTGTGTTAATCGTAAAGGAAAATAGCAAAAAAGATTGCGAGCATTTCCTTCAATCCCAAAGCGAGGAACACACACTTGATGTCATCACCAAGAGATAGCCACATGACAAACTGACATAAACAGACCAACCCTCGGCGCTCTAACACCCCTCGGCCATTCGACGTCTTTAAAGCCCACTTATCTTCCACTCTCCCACGGGAAACCACCCTCGATGATAAATATCTGTGTGTAACAGTTTTATAGTGCAAAAAAGTTATCAAACATAGTGATAAAATGTTCAATATAGTACGCTCCTCCCTATTAACGACTATTCAAAGATTTCTTAAATACAGGTATGAACTTGCAAAGAATATATTGAAATATGGTGTTTTGGTAAAGTTAGATTTTACTATCATACACGTAGAAAAAACACAAGAAAACACAAGCTCAAAGTCGAAGTATCTACAACCTTAAAAAATTCTTTTTTTTTTCAGCCCCAATTACTTCAAATTACTTAACAGAAACCTCAGTGTTGTTATAAAACAATGAAGGGGCCTTATGAAATCCACATTGATTTACTGTAGGATGAGAGAGGCTAATATAACGCAAATCATTGGATTACTTCGAACATAGAATCACCACGTATGTTAGGAATGTCCTGAAAATATATAATAAGAAAGATTTTACGACAGAGTATTTATTTTTGACAATAGGTACCATAAAGACGATATTTTGTCAAATTACATAATCTATTACTTTTAGCCAAATTTAGCATTTTTATGATGTCACAAAAAGTACGTATCGCATATACAGGTTGTAATTTTCTTTTAACACGAAATCTATAATATAATAACCTACATATATAGCTTGTCAAATATTCTAAGCAAACAATGTAGAGTCTTGCTTAAATTAACTTCATAGTACCTCTACTTACGTCCTAACCACCCTCTTCTATTGTTCAGTCCTATTACCATACTTTGATGGATCCTCATTCTCAAATTTATATCGGGATTTAGGTTATGGATTGATTTTTATGGACTCCGGCTTTGTGGAAGATAGTGGGGTCGCAGGGCTTATCTGACTTTATTATTATGGTACCAATGGAAGTAGCTCCTTTGTTATGGCATCTTGAAGATGGAGCGGTTTTGAATCTTTACTGGTCAATTTGTGTACGTGCAAAAATAGTGTTTTAGCAGAAATTTTAAAGTGTCGTAATACCTTTAGAAACTAAATGGTTTATTTAACGTATGTATATACTTAGTAGGTATTCTGCGAATGGTGACATATTTTGAAACTTGATCAATATTGCTCCTGTCGGTCGTAAAGGCTGTAAAACTCATAGCTTTAAAACGGTGACAGTAGTTTTTGTGTGGTCTGGCATTACGATTATGGTGCTTTAGCTGATGTTTCTATTCTCGAATATTTTTTACTAGTAAACATTTTATTGGGATCCAATAAAGATTGTTATGATTAACCCGAGAAGAAGTATGCTGTTGGTATTGTCTGTGGCAATGTATTTTGATAAATAATAAAAAATAGCAGCTAAAATGTGCAAAGACGCAGTAGCTATTCCATTCGGCATCAGTTCTGTGGGTCGGCAGTAATCTGAAAAGCGCGCTGGGGCCGGACGGCAGCGGATCACATGCTCGGCGGAGCGCGAGCTAATCGTTTGTTCGTCTGATGGATCGACTGATTGCTGTCTGTTGGAGAGAACACATTGTTTTTGACAGGTTCAAACTCCGCCGTCCAATTTTTATCTCAAGTATTGAAGTGGGCTTTTCTGGCACGCAGGGTAACTGATTTTAACTTGAAATAAATTTTTCATCATATTGAAGACCATTATTTGATAATATTATTATTATGTTGAAAACCCATAATATTATCACATGCGTCATGACGCGTGGATGAGTAAAATTATTTTTCAGCATACAGCTCCGTTGTCTTGAGTTTTAGAATAAAATATCGGCACCAGATTTGTGTGACAACCATACACTTTAAACTTTTCGTAGAGTGCCAACCCTATTCTCCCCAACCCGCTACTGCGCACGTATCAAACAATTCAATTATGTCCTCAAATGGCCCGAAATGATCGCACTGCTATTACTTACACTCCTCTACACTGCAGTGTACTGGTGCAAATATGTACAACACTATGTAACACTGGCAAAAACCCTTGTCGAATAATGTTCGTAGGTACCTACTTACCGGTCTTGACTTGGTGCTTGAGCGTGGTCTTGCAGTCTTCCAGAAGCTGCTTCAATGGCAGCGGATCTTCGGGTAGCTTCAGATCGATAACCTTCACCATGTCTTCAGGCATCTTGAATTCTAAGATCTAACAGTAAAACAATTGAATTATTATTGACATTTTCAGACTTCAATCGATTTGATGAACGTAGCCTCTGGAAATCCTAAATCTCTGTCAACCCTTATGAGAAATTGGCGTGACTGTTTAACAGAATAAAATTGAGGTAGAAGAATTTATTTCGTAAACATCTCTATAGGATTTAAAGATCAGTGGATAAAATTCTGCAAATATATATGTACATATGTACGTCATATTTAAATATACCAAACCCACCTTCTCATTCCGATCGTTGACTTGTTGGATGTAGTCAAGGAGCACATCCACCACCCTCGCCAGGAACTCTCGAGTTTGGGGACTGGCATCCTCCCGGTAGGGCAGGATAGCTGCAAACAAAAACAAGCTTAGAAATGTGTATACACACTTCATGTACCTACTATTAAAATGATCGACAAAACTATGAGGTAGAATTCAGTGTGTGGTAAAATCTAGTGAATCTTCTGGCAGAACCCTAAAAGTCAGTGATTTTAATATCTAAGTCCCTCACATTCAATGTCCAGGAATGCGTGTGAATGTGGTAAGAATGATTTAAGGAAAACACAGGACATTTTAATGACGAAAGAAACTCGCTTA
This sequence comes from Aspitha aspitha aspitha, assembly GCA_018246895.1. Taxonomy (NCBI): domain Eukaryota; kingdom Metazoa; phylum Arthropoda; class Insecta; order Lepidoptera; family Hesperiidae; genus Aspitha; species Aspitha aspitha. The sequence continues at coordinate 8,381 of DWGJ01002369.1, read as the reverse complement.
ATTTTCAATTGGAATCTTCAAGGTACTTAATTATCAAGGCACTGACATACATACATACGCTAAATCTTGTAGTTATTATAAAAAAGATGGACGTAATATACTCTGGTTTTGAACGGCAAACATTAATGCTGTCCCACAATAGCACACTGCCCAAACAGTTTCATGGAAATCCTACCCGTGTCATATTTCACTGACTTGTGCTCACAGATGTCTTTGATTTGTACAGTGAATTGCAGAGGGGACTTTTATATCATACAGCAGAATAAAATCCATTCGAAAACCGTCTTTATTTTCTAAATAACAAGGTTGACAAAAGTTTTACAAAACGCAGAAAATTCATATCACAACCCAGGAGAGAACAACAATGCGTTTTGATTTTCAATAAGGGATCGACTATTTATTATAAGCAGTTGTAGATTGTATATGGCATTTAAAAATGTCTTTTAAAGTTATAGCGTTAAAGACTGCTAAATATTTTACGTAGCTCGATTTTATGTTGTGAAGCAACGAAAGAATATTGAGCTACCCGTAGATGGCATGTTTTTCAATATTATGTCTTATAGCGTTGAAAATAAGGTATTGCAGTTTCTTTATACATAAATGTCGTTGTTTGTTCTTGTATTGTTTAGAACTCACCATTGTGCGTTGATCAGTGAAGTTTTTGTTTCCGTGAAGTATTACTTGCCCTTTCGACGGGCGTACAGATGAGAAATTAAAAATAAAATCCTCCTTGACTTATAAATCTTAATTGTCCCTTACAGCAAAATGAGAGCGGGGTTTTATCCCGACAAATGTAGTTGCAATGTCTGTATCGAATTTTTTTAAATCAAATCTTTGTAATAAAATTACATTTTAGAAAACAGCTAGTATATATTAGAACTTCATGTTTTCATTTCAAGGCGTTCTAACAACTCATTGTTAGTGTTGTTATGCGGTTTATATGTAATTGCAGATCAACTATATTTTACATCAGAATCCCTGATTTCTTTAAATACCATTAAAGATGATCTTTTTCAGTTTTTACAAAAAAGATTAGCGCAGACATGTAATTTTACGCTAAATAGCCTTTCTACCGAAACGATTTATACGCAATTTTCGCTTGTGATCTGCGTTCGAATTGGGGCCTATATGCGGTTTAATTTTCATTTATTTTCGTAAAATAGAACCTTGACCTATAAAGTTACGGTCTATTGTTGATCAACAGTTTTCTTCGTAACGTACCGAAATACCCCAACGGATGTTTCACTGTATTTGTCAAGTATTACATCAAATTCCAGATGTTACATATTTCCTACGGGAATACGAGACCATAGCTTTAATTATGAAACATAATTTTTATTTTTATTACATTTTCGTTATATATTTTAACATAAATAGACGATATAACACTTTTTTTCTAAATGACATGATTTTTTTTCTAAATGACAATCGGATTTTGGTTTAGATGTTTTCTTAGAGAGTCATGTGAGCTAATAATTTTTACATCTTTAAGAGCATTATCGAGAATACTTACATATGTTAGTATCTATTTTGGGTAAGGTTTAGATAAAATATTATCGGGGTGAGTTTTTATTAAAATAATTCTACCATATAATATAAAGGGTCGTTTCGACCCTAGCGGAATGTTCGGAATTTCACTTAACCCACCCTTCGCCGATTAGCCACACTCGACGTGCTCGCTATTGGAAATAACAAACAAACAGCTGCATTTTAGGGTTAGACCAGTGATTAATATGTTGAGTATTTGTTTTTTTCTGGATTCTTAAAAAATGGCATTAAAAATATAATGCTAAATGTAAAAGTTTGTCATATATAGCTCCATAAAAGTTCCGTAAAATGTGCAAGTAATTTTAAAAGTAAACGTAAGTGGAAAGTAGGTACCGTAACGTGTACAAAACTATAGCGTAATTTGTATTTAAGAAATAATGAGCCCCTATCAACGTAAAGTAACTGTTAGGATCAAACAGACCCCTGCCGTTTCTATACGCGAATTAACCCTCCACTCATCTGACGCAGTGAATCTCCCAGGATTGATAGACCAAGCTCAGGAGGATTTACTTGAGGAAATAGATTTTTCCATCTTTTTAGAGATACGTATACTTTCCTTTAGAGTGCTGTGGAGTAGTCGTTAGCTAAGGATGTTTATTTTTCGGAAGAATTGGTTTTTATAAATTCCGTTTCTATCCAATAGTTATGTTTTTCGTTCCTACTATTGTTCCACTGCTGGACACGGGTCTTCTCTCATAGTGAGATGGTTTTAGGCCATAGTCTACATCGCTGGCAAAGTGCGGATTGGTAGATGATATATAGCATAAAACTTGTGCATAAAAGTTATGCTGATTTCAAATAAAAGACCAAGTAAATTCAAGACAAATAATAAAACCACCACTCCACTTCTTCATAAGTACAAATGAGGGATTCCGCTAAATCCCGGTCATTACCGCGCCCGGATCAACTTGTCCCGACTATTGGTATTTATAACCCAAGCGACCGAGGGTTAGGTAGACTTGCAGTAAGCAAAATTTAATACGGCTTTTCAAAATTATTACACATAAAAAGCCAGGGGCAATTTAAAGATTCAGTTGTGCTTACCACCAGCGAATTTCGCAATTTCTAGAAATAAAGTGTATCTACTCGTACATACCACATTCTTTGTAAATAACGATATCTTGATCCATGTTTACTACATATCAATACCGCAAGTATACAATATTAATAATACACAACAGAAGGAATACAGAAATATTGTGTCCGCAGCATTAAGCTTGTCGTAGTGCGGCTTTAGTTGCAATTCTGAAATCTTTTACACTTATATTTATATTGTTTCAACCTCAAGATATTATCCTACTGATTTTATTAACTTTTCCTTGTAAAAGTACGGCTAATTATGAGGCTACATTAAAACAGAATTAATTGTAACATATCCTGATAAAGATTTTTTTTGCTAAAAAGAATAAAGCTCTACACAGCATTTCCTTCAAGTTTAGCTACAAAATTTATCAATTAACACAGAACACGGGAGATCACTCTTGCTTTAATCCCCAGCGCCTATTAGGGGTGTTTGGGGCGAAACTTAATCCAGGGGAATTACATGTTCGTTTTAAGTTAGCGTTTACTGTACCGATTTCAAATTAATATTTATATATTATATAGAAATAGCATGCAGAGAATTATGAATGTGGATTAAGCGCGTTAGGTTAGTAAGGACAGAGATATTTGGCATGCGGTACTTTCTGTCTACGTGGTATAATAATAGAAACAGCTAATATGTATCCAGGCCGCATGTAATTTTAAGTGGTTTGTATAGGCTACGTTTTTTTTTGTGTTATGAACAGTTTTGCTGCTGAGGTCATAGTAGAACAGTTGGGTCCGAGTATTACTATCAACTATCTTGACGTTGGATGTAAGTTATTGTCGATTTTCAATTGAGTACTTCCACCAATATGCAATAGCGCAGCGCAGCCAAAGTTGCTCCATTCTTCCACAGATAAATTTAGCAACGATGTATTTCTGACAGTGAAATTACATTTTTGCGTCAACGTGAATAATGTATTCATGTTCTAACAATCAAAAGCCCGATACCGATTCATTAATGAAGTAATTAATCACAAACACTTTAAACTTGTCACCAACAAACACGGATAATTAATTAAAGCGACCGCCGCCAATGGAAATTCAACCTAAATTGTATTGTTCACTATGCGAGATATTTGGTTTACACAATTTTAAGTAGAGAACTCAATACGCATTGGCATAAGCTTAATAAATCATCAGTATTTTGAAAGTTGGGAATATCTATATAGAGCTAAAATAAAATTATACAAGCGCTGTAACAAACAAAAATACCTTATCTTAGGATGTAGATTGTAGATATAAAAATTGATGGATAATTTTTTTTTTCTTTTAATTTTAGCGTTTGCCTACGACGATGTGACGTAATTTGCCTTTCAATTAATACAAAAATACAAAATGTTATAAAAACAAAATTGTTTGTTAGTTGGCGCCTATTTCATGCTGCAGTGGAATAACGAAACGGATAGAAATATATTGGATCGGAGAGTGACGTCTTAAAATTATTCACGTGAAAAACGCACGACTCCCTGTTAACTTCAATTTTGGTCCAAATTCGAAACACTAAACTGTAATCAAATCCTGTGATTGATTGTCCTATGCGTGTGTGTTTATTATGTTTATAGGTAGGTACCCACTCGTGTACAAATGTATTTCTTACTGTCTGTTGCGTCTTAAGTAGGTGAATTATTTTTGTTGAAATTTTATTACGTTGTTAACGAGGTAGAAATATGTAGGTATATTTGATAAATTGATGCTCACTCACGGGCGCCTATTGCTATGATACATTCAATGAAAGAGTAAGTTCATGTATAGAGAGAGTGGATGCGCTAACGTAAACAATAAACAGTTTTTTTTAATAAATGATCAAAGATAGTTTCAGGTTACCGGGAATAAGATAAACTACACCTAAATGCGCCATAGAACGATATCTTATCACAGTGTCCGGTGAGGGCGTGTTCCGGAAATTATGCGCACGTGCTTTAAAAGAGGGTAGATTGATGTATTTTTGTAAAATATTAAACCGTACGCCCAACTCTTCTCATGATACTTAAAGACAACACACGTGTTAAATAGTTCATTCGTTGAATGAATGAATGAATAAATGATATACTCGTACCTAATAGACGGATTGAACATATACAGCAAAGACTGTTCAACTCCTTGTTCTGTGTGTGTGTGTGTGTGTGCGTGTGTGTGTGTGTGTGTGTGTTTATGTCTCTGTTTTAGGTTTGTGACGTGTCTGGTATAACTGAAAAGTGTTAATTATTTTCAGTTAAATATATTTGAAGTTAATAACGTAACAACAAAAACTAATGTAATCTCCGTCACCAGACCGTATTTTTAATGGGTTTGCGCTCAAGCATACAGTAAAAATTTATATAGGTACTTCGACCGGCAAAAGTGGTGAAACACCTAAGAAAAAAATTTACTTCAAAAAATGCTAATATAAATATGTATACTCACAGTCATAGTAAAGGTTTGCGACGCTTGAAGTCAGCTTGGGTGTGCTCTGGCCCGAGAGAGACGCCATCCTTTCGCCCTGTGATGAAGAGAGAATTTGTTTAAGAATTTACTTTCCCCAAAAGCTCTTAATAAAAAGCTATTTATATTGTGAATTCAGAAATTTAGAATTACTTGATATCATTTTAATATCACACTTAAGACTGTTTGGATATTTAAAAACAACTAACTTTAATTTGTCTCTTTTTAATAATTAACTAACCGATGGTAGTGAATTGTAATATACCAAGAAGTATTTTTTGGCATTAACCTCGTTGTAGTATGTCTTCTAACCAATAGAATGGTACCAGAGGTCTACGCCGTAGGACCGTAGCAGCTCGTAGCAGAGATTTTTTTAAATTGTATTAAAATCATATTATTTTCGTAGTTTACGTTACGTTATACTTAGTTAACACGTTAACACCAGAAATATAATCAAAGCGCTTACATTAAAAATGGCTGGTAATAATAAGAACCAATATTAAAAAGCGTTCTTAATAAAACCCAAAAGTTCGTAAGACAATAGCTGCTAACGTAATCATGCAATCGAACAAAGGAACGAAAAACAAGATGGCGACGCAGTGATAAATCAATATGGCGGCCAAGATGGCGATAGAAAATGGCGATGAACGAACCAACTGGATGTGCTCAGCTATTTGCTTGCAGTACGAAAAAAAGCCGTCCAAACTCAGCTTTGACATTTTCGTTAACTTCTATTTCCTTATATTTATTCTGGAAACAGAAAAAAGATAATTAATTTTTAATCAACCTTTATTTAAACGGCTTAAAACTGTCAGTAAGTATTTATTATTATTTTCATTTACCCTATCTGTGTTGTTCCGTTATTAATCTTGTCTTTTGCACTTGACTTTTAATGGAACACGAGACAATGATATTGATGTGAGACGTAGCTACGGCGCAGACATACTGCTCGTTCTAAAATATCTATACTGAAAGGTTAAAAGGTCGTGCTCTATAAAATCTATATTGAAAATATAAACAAAAAGGAAAAACTAGTGCTACAGATCTTAATAAGTATATAAAAAGGATTCCAAAAATACGAACCTTTCTGGAACTGATGAACGGAAAGGAATCAAATATTTGACTAAGATTGAACACTACTTGTAAGATATATTTTTCGTGGAGAAGAATATTACGACGTGACAAAAAGGATCGTTAACGAAAACTGTGCGAGATATACTAGCGCGGATCGCAATTTTACTATCTGTGACTCTCATATATGATAGAATAACTGGATTTTCTCAGGAAGTGCAGCTGTGTAGCTGAAGTGAGATCTGGAGGTAGACTGGAAGTATCAGGAGGCTTCGAGAGTATGCTTTAGGGGTGCCGCATGCGCGTTGAAAAGGTCATGCATAGGGAATGGGTACTGGGGTTTCGGGAGGTTCAGGTCGTGGGTGGTGGTCAATCAATACATTAAATAAGGTCACCCCTTCCAGCAATTTTATTATCAGAGTAACATTATTAGATTTTAAATGAAGATTAATCTCAGGTAGACATTTTACCATCTATGTACTGAGTCTACTGGATGAGCTACAATATCAATTGGAGCATTGTTATATAACTTTTAGATATTGATCTAGCTCTAGCCCATTTTTATAATATTTTATTACATCACAAGAACTCGTTAATGGGAAGTCTCAATAATCAGACAAGTGGAAAACTTATTTATCCATCATCAATCTTAATTATAGAACTTTGATATTCTTTATTACTGGTTGTAATTTGGCGTAGACGTGAAAATCGTGGGCGTATATCGCGTGGGTGTCTCATCCAACTCCCACGTAGCTTAACATTGAAAACGACCTCTGACTTTTGGAAAATGTCAGTGGTTACGTCATACTGTTGGGATTATCACACATATTATTCTCTTAATATACATTTCTTTGTAAGACAATCTTTCAGACCTGTTTTGGAATTTGCCAATTAAGGATGTAAAAAACGTGCAATGAGATTTTTTATTTGATTAACTTTTGCCGCAATAAACTAAGTTTTTGTTAATTTTAAAATTCGGAGATTAACAATGATATTATTTGTAGTTTTCCGAAAATGTACATTTTATTATGTTGGTACTCCTAACTTTTGAAAGAGACTGTCTAACCAAAGTAACAGAGTTATTTACAATTGTATTAACGTTAGTGTATCTAATAAACGTATACGGTAAATTTGTGTACGGTGTGACAACATTATTTGACCTGTCCAATAAATATAGGAGTTAATAAAAAGTTCACTTTCAGATTAAGTAATTACCATACGTAGGTATATTTAGGGTCTATACTTTAACAACTACGTAAAACCTTAACTAGAAATAGTTACATATGTAAATGAAGTACTCGTATATTTGAATAATTTAGAAAACCATTTCAAAACGAACAAATCGAATTGGAAAACAAGAAACAGGCCACAACCTACTTCGCAACTGATGATGAAATTTAAAATGTCAAACAACACTGCAATACAAATTTTGCTTTAGTGGGAACCTACTCGACTTTTCATTTTGTATCAAACATTTTCTATTACTACACGTTATTCACATGATTCCTACTACATATAATGGTGTAGCCGAAGTAATTTGCGTAGAATACAATTTCAAATCTTTGACGGCTGCACGCAGCACGCAGGACGTTCCCACTTAGTTCTTTAAACACAATGATAGCTAACATGACACTATCAGTATGTCTTCAAAAAGTCTCCATGCATAATTGAAATTACTTTAATTTGTAGTACATGTTAGAGAACAATAGGCGAAAATGTATAGAACGCATATTGTTCAGTACATAATAAAAAAGAGTATTTCTCGCTGGAGCAGTTTCGATGTATTCAAATACTCTCTATTTGAATATATTTATTCTATCCATCATAATGAAAAGCAAGTATCTACCTACATATAGGTAGCGTTCGCAAACCTCAACTTACGTAATTCTTCCCCTACCCCGTCCCTTCTCCGCTCCTACCCCCTCAGTCCACCCCCACGCTGGGCGTGACCATTGACGTCATACGCCCTCAGAGGGGGGTGTAACGATCTGTATGTGACATAGCTATAGATACGTTGAACACTAATGGGATTTAACACGTTCATTGCCAAAGCTAAAATTTTGGTTTTCTGATGGTGGCCCATATCTGTTTTTTAAATTATTTAACTCCTAAGTACATAAAATACTATTTGTATGTGTATTTATGCCTTATATATAAATATATGACATTTTATATAACATTGTCATATATCACGCGACGTCGCGTGATAGGCCATGTGGAGTGTACATTTATCCTTAGGGGCCCCATCACGCGAC
>DWGJ01002368.1:0-16008 GCA_018246895.1 Aspitha aspitha aspitha | reverse complement strand
TTAGAAGATGAAATTTTGTTACGGTAATAATTTGATTTAGCTATTTTACAAACAATCTTAAACAATTTAGAGTATTTTTTGACTCGTTCTTTAAGCACAGGACAGTGATTATTTGCCCTCTCACTATATAAATCAAAAAGAGTGTCACGACTTTTACGAATACCCTTAGTCGCCCATTTACTGAATTGAAACCCAGTTAACTTTTGGTAATTCTTTACTATAAATATTTTTTTGAATTCAGTATGGATTATATTAAAAAAGTTTGAATAAAAACGGTTAACGTTTAGGTCGACATTTAAAATTGGTAGTTTATGAATCAAAGTTTGATTATATTTTTGTAATCTCATTTGAGTAACAGGTCTATGTTCAAAAAATATTTTATTACCTTTACATTTATCATAGGGTATTTGGACACTCTGACCACTGTGATCAGATTGAATGTGGTTAATTATGCTTTTGTTAATAATATTACAATTGCAAAAAATGTTATCAATGCATGTAGCTGAAGATGTTGTCACCCTAGTTGGTTCGAAAAATACATGATGTAAACCAAATGACTTAAACAGAGACAATAATTTTGTAGTCAATAAATTATTCTCTAGGATATTTATATTAAAATCTCCACAAATTATAATATACTTATTGCTTTTAAATATGATATTTAAAACATCCTCCATAACAGTTTCAAAACAAGCAAAGTTATCATTGGATGGGGGCCTGTACACACACACTACAATATGCCTCTCCAGCTCAACACAAGACAACTCAATATAACGTTCAACCGAAAGATCCACTATGTCTAAACGTTCCTTTGATTTAATGTTATTTCTTACAATTATTAGGGAACCACCATGAATTGCAGACTTCCGGTTGAATGAACTGGTAATTACATAGTTTTTATAATTTATTACAGTTTGATGAGGTCTCAACCAATGTTCAGTTACACACATTACATCATATCTGTATTTTTCTAAAAATAATTCCAGTTCAAGTTCTTTCTTTGCGAGACCTTGAATATTTTGATGCAAGATTTTTAAAATATTTTTGCCAGAAATACCTTGTTCATTACATTTAGTTAACATATTATGTGGTATCTCTTTTGTCAGAATTTCTAATTTAAAAAAGAAGAAGTATTGTTAGTAATACTACTAACAGCGGTCTGTATAGGGGACTGCGTTATGATTTCTATAACGGAATCATTTATATTATAAGCTATCAATGTAGCAAGTCGATTTTTTAATTTCTTTGACAGGTACATAGTATCCTGAGTCAAATTAAAATTATAAATAAATTTATTTATGTCAAAATATAGGATAAAGTCATTATGACGACATGTCAAGTTAAATATATACATATTCATTTTAAAAATTTTCTTATTTTGCTCTTTGCTTACATTTGAGCAATAAGGAAGGGCACATAAAATAAATCTGCACTTATACTTGTTATGTAAATCTAACAATACATTTACACATCTCTCCACATCTTTTTGCGTTATTTTTATATGATTTCCTATCAAAATTACTATTGTGGTATACTTATCATAATAACCACCGTTTATTTTATCAATTATGTAGTTGAAAGGAGCTCCTGGATAGCACATGTTTGTGGCAGTTTGCTTCAGACAATTATTTAATAATGAGCCAAAACCTGCACCTATGCTATCTGAGAAAATTAAAGTTTTATTGGAAGCACTCTGTCTGGGCTGGTCCTCTATGGAATGTTTCACCATGACAGGACTTATATCAGAATTTTGTGTATAGGACTTACTTACTGCTACATCAGAGTATTTAGAATGGAGATCCTCCAATTTTGACATTAAATCTTTCAGGCAGTTTTCAGATTCCAATAGTTTATTATTGGATTCTGTTAGTTTAGCCTGCAATTCCTGAACGTTCTGTCGCAATGACACTAATTTAACTCTACTTGTATAGCTTTTCTGAATATTATATAAATATTGAGCCTTTTTTTGTGTTTTCTTTATAAAATACTTCAATTTTAAATACTTCCTAACTTTATTTGAAGAAAACATTTTTATAGGTTGTGCAGATTCATTTATGGCCCTAATTTCCTGACATAAAGAGACTGAGTGCTTCGTCTCATACTCTTCTTTCTCTTGGTACAACTCGGCCAGCTGTTGATGTGCTTCGAGAAGCTGCTCGTTAAGAATTTCATTTCGTTCCAGTGCCGATTCAAGTTTGAAGTGTAGATCCCCGTATGACTGTATTTCCTTCTGGTATCTTTCAATTTCCAGGATACATTCATCATAAGATGATCGTATCACAGATACTTTGTTTTTCAAGGACAGATTTGTTGTCTTCAAGTTTTTGATTTCCAACTCATTTTCAGTGCGTTCTTCTAGTAAACGGTCACTTAACGCTTGAGTTTGTTTGAGCTCTTCTTGAATCTTTTGCAGCTTCTTTTCTGCTACTTCAACAGCCATTTTCCTAGTAGAAATCATGTTGTACAACACCTATGAAACAGTAACAAAATGTCAATATACTGTATTGTAATTTGTTTAAATACTGTATGTGTACATGTAGTATTATAGTAGATGAAGACTAAACTAAAAACTAAGCTAGAATAATACAAAATAAACCAGGAACCCACAAAACACAAGTAATGGGCCCTATAAAGATAGGTTAATACTTGTAAAGGTATAGTGTTATGTGTCTTAACTTGTCTGTGGCTAGTAATTATCTACAGTTTTGCTTCCACTTATTGGCAAGCAAAATGAGACAAAAAGCAGCGCCAATGTATGTATTTGACGTTTCTCAAACTATTGAGACTATGTGCAGTAATAGATAATTGTAGTTTATTTGTATGTGTACTGCTAGGCGTGTGAGAAAAACAAATACTCCCCGGGTTTAACGAAAAGTAGGCGTTGAAATTTCGAAATCCAAAAATGACAGCTTCCAACGGTGTCCACTTCGTTGTACCGAATACCTAAATCACTACAGCTGCTATTTAACGACACTCCACTTATTAATTCATATAAAATAATTTATTAAGAGTAGTATTGCACTATATATAAAGGTCGAAGAACCTTAAATATAATTTATTTTAATAAATTTAGCTACAGCTGATAATTGACATGACATTGACACATGACATCCCCTAGTCCTACCTCAAGTCCTACAATTTATATAGAGCATATGTGTTCCTACAATATTCCCCCTTTTTTAAAAGAATCTGTTTATAATTTCTGACAATAAAAATTATAAACCAATGTTATTATAAACTAGTAACATTCACAAAAATTATAGAATAATAATGAAATGATGATAACATAGTGTTTCATTCTACCATTTTACTTACAAGAATACAATGCATACTGGTTTCAGTATTTTCACAATATATTTATAACAAACATTTCACATTTTATTCAACAACCATTTTTAAACTATAATGCTTATTAAAAGACACAAGAGCAAAATTGTTATGCAAAGATTGTATCTTTAATACATAAAAACATGTTATATTTCTTTACACTGCATCATTTTAGTACACCACTACACTATGTGATTATGCCGTGGTTGCGTCGCTTGCGTCGTCGCTTGTAGCTGAGCCATCGGTATGCTGTTGGTACTACACCAAACTTGCATCTCATTTCGTAACATTTTTCGAGTACCATTTTTGCATTGCTTATAAAATCTGTACAGAAGGTACATTCCGATTGTTACTGCAATTATTATTACAATAATACCATATTTATCAACTTTGTGTTCAAAATGAGCATGACTGGCATCGTTTGCTCCATTCTGTGCAATAATTACTTCTTCTGTTTTTTCTACGCTGTATGTTTTACCCATTGTAATATATTATTATTTCTAATATAACTTTACAATAAATACGTTATTTACAATTTAACACAATGATACGATTATATGAATGAACTAAAATTGATGGCTTAGCTATAAACGTTGAGCGGATGTTATTCATTTCACAATACTTACAAAGTCTAGTCAACATTTTTCATATACAATGTTATCGTAGGGTTTTACTTGTTATTTAAATTCTTATACATTTTAGAATTATATATAATTAAGATTGAATAGATAGATAGATAGAATAGAGTTATAAAAATCTGACCGGAGGTTTTATTCTTCTTCCGCTTCTGGATATTTTTATATTTGAATCATTTGGTAAACATACATTATTATCTTCTTTTAATAAATAAGCTGGCTTTAGTCTGTCGATAGATACTGAGGATTCTCTGTCTCCTAACAGAATTTTATAAATTTTGTCTGATCTATTTAAAACTTTGTATGGACCTTCGTACGGACATGTTAATGATTTTTTTATCCTGTCGTTTCTTAAAAATACATGAGTGCATTCCTTGAGATCAGGATGCACGAAAAATGATTTATTATTATGATTCCTTATGCTTGTAGGTTTGTATTGTTTGATAGCGTTACTTATGTTTTGTACTACAGTGTAAGGTTCTAGGTTAGTATCTATCTCTACAAAAAATTCTCCGGGGAGTCTTAGGGTTCTACCGTAAACCATTTGCGCTGCGCTAACACCGGTTTCATTTTTTATGGCTGCACGAAGTCCTAACATCACACTAGGAAGTTCGTGTGTCCAGTTTTTATTACTACCTAATCTTGCCATCAATGATGTTTTTATACATCTATGCCATCGCTCGACTGTACCATTACTCTGAGGATGATAAGGTGTAGTTCTTATCTTGTTTACACCTAAATATGACATTAATATTGAAAATAATTTACTTTCAAATTGCCTGCCCTGGTCACTCGTTAGTTTAACAGGACAACCAAATCTGCAAATCCATTCTTTGTATAACGTTTTTGCTACCGTCTCGGCTGAAATATCCTTTAATGGGAAGGCTTCGGGCCAACCAGTGCCTCTGTCCACTATCGTTAAACAATACCTATACTCGTCCGAGGTAGTAGGAAGTGGACCAACTAAATCGATGTGTATGTGATCGAATCTATCAACTGGCGTAAATTTGTTATAATTAGAAATCGTGTGCCTAGTTACCTTAGATTTTTGACAATTAAGACAAGTTTTGGTCCATAGGCCTATATCTTTATTCATGTTTGGCCACCAAAATTTTTCTTTAATCATTTGGCGCGAAGTACGCATGCCAGGATGACTAAGATTATGTATTGCGTAAAATATATCTTTCCTGAACTTTTCAGTTAAATAAGGTCTCGCGATCTCTTTTGATATTTCACAGTATATTGATTTTTTACAACTGGGAAATAATATTTTTTTAAAGTTATACCTAGTATCGCTTAATAATTTTACGAGTTCTAAATCTTTACTTTGTTCTAATGCTAACTTTTCGTAATCAATTACACTAGAGGTACATTCTACGGTTTCTATACGAGATAAGGCGTCTGCGACAATGTTATCTTGCCCACACACGTGGCGTATATCCGTTGTGAATTCGCTTATGAAGAGTAACTGCCTTATACGTCTAGGACTTTCTTTGTTACTATTTTTGCACAACTTAGAAAATGCATATACTAAGGGTTTGTGATCCGTAAAAATAATTAATTCGTTGCCTTCAAATAAATTTCTGAAATATTCTATAGCTAAAAATATTGCTAGTAATTCTCTGTCATATGTACTGTAATTTTTTTGTGCTTCATTTAATTTTCTAGAAAAATAACCTAACAGTTTCCAATTACCGTTAACATGTTGTTGCAAAACAGCTCCTACGCAGGTATTTGATGCATCGGCGAAAAGTGAGTACGGCACGTTGGTAACCGGGAACGATAACGTGACCGCGCTTGTGAGGCTCTCTTTACATTGTAAAAATGCTTGTTCAGCATCCGGTGACCATTGTATAGGTGTTTGGTCATTCTTTTTAGCTCTATGAATGTATTTATTTAATATTTCTAGGTATTCAACTGCTTTAGGTAAATGATTTCTATAAAAGTTTAACATGCCTAAAAATTTTCTTAACTGGCAAATTGTATGCGGTTTCGGATACTCAACAATTGCTTGAACTTTACTTTCCAGGGGTTTGATACCATTTGTAGTAATTTTATAACCTAAGAATTCTATTTCAGTAACCTTAAAAGTACATTTTTCTAGATTAATGGTAATACCGAATTCATTTAGACGCTGAAATACCAGTTCTAAATGTTCGTAGTGTTGTTCAAGGTTCGTTGAGCTAATTAAAATATCATCAGAATAACAGTATAAGAAATCTAAACCGTATAAAACTGTATTTGTCATGAAACGTTGAAAAGTTTGGGCTGCGTTTCTCAAACCAAAGGTCATACGTTCAAACTCATATAAACCAAAAGGTGTAGAAATCGCTGTTTTACAGATATCATCAGGGTTTATAAGAATGTTATGATATGCTTTCTTAATATCAACTTTTGAAAATATTGTTTTACCTGCCAATAAATATGTAAAATCTTGTACTCGAGGTAAGGGATACCTGTCCGGTTTGGTTATTGCGTTCAGGGCTCTATAGTCTCCACAGGGACGAATTTGTCCATCCTTTTTAGGTACAAGGTGTAAGGGACTTGCCCATGCCGACTTGGATGGTCGACATATACCTGTTTCTAACATATGTCTAAATTCTTCCTTAGCTAATATATAACGATTTGGTGCTAAAGGTCTTGGTTTGCAAAATACAGGAGGACCTTTAGTATCAATATAATGATAAACGGAGTGTTTTGGTATGTCTTTAAATGATATAGGTTTCAAAATATCTGGATATTTTATCAACATATCGTATATAGGATGATCGTTGCGTAACGTTGAAATTGCTGGCTCAAAATGGTTTACGACAGTTCCATAAACTGAAAGGTTAGTAATTTTATCAACTAAACGACGTGCATTAATATCTATAATTAACTTGTGAAAATTTAAAAAATCTGCACCGAGAATTGGATGTCTTACGTCACAGATAATAAATGTCCATTTATATGGTCGTCTTAATTTTAAATCTAATGTAAGAGTCTTGGTTCCGTAAGTATTTATTTCAGAACCATTTGCAGCAAATAATTTATAACTTGAGTTTAAATTTAAATCATTTTTGTATTTAATAACGTTTTTAGGTAACACAGAGATACATGCGCCTGAATCAATTAAAAATTTTAAATTATAATTCTTATCACTTACGAGTAGACGGTGATCTTTAACTGCACAGCATCCCGTCATCTGCTGGAGATTACTTAGTTTTCCGGCTGCAGGTCCCGCTGCTCGAGCTGCCGTGATGTCGCTGTCCTTGTTTTCCAGTTGCAGGGCGCTACGCACTTCCGTGCTCTTCCTCTGTACCTGAAGTGGTACGAACATAGCCAGTTTGGGCTATCAGGAGTTCGACGTATTCTTGAAGATGAACGGCTTCTCGAAAGGTTCCTGTATCTGCTCCTAGATCTTTCTCTTCCTCTGCTCATCTCGTTTATTTTTAGGTTAATTTTTGCTATTTCTGCCATTACCATTGCGATGTCGAGGGTCGTCGTGGACTGCTACTGATGACTACGGGTTACTTCACTGAGCTTCGACTGCTTCAACTTGTATAAACCACAGTCTTGGATTTTCAGGCCAGAAGTCCGGTATCCGTGTAGAAATGGATACTGATGCGAGATCTGAATTTGGTTCTTCCGTCTTTGGTGTTAAGGTTGGAGTTGGCGTTGGCGCGACGTATTGCGGATTCGTTTTACGGTGCACGAGAGTATAGCGGACGTGTTTACTGTACGTGTGCGCGCGAGTCGGAGGTCACCAATGTAACGGGTTTGTGTGTGTAATGAAACGACGAGAGCTAGATGCCAACTGTTTTTATTTTCAGGTGTCACATTTTATATAGAACATATAATGTCCCCACACATATAAGAGAGAGATAAATAAATAAATAAATTACTGATGACAATTCTACATATAGGATATATACATACACTCAATGAAGGTCATGTTTTAGTCATCGTACTTTCGCTTTGTGCGTCCCTCAGGCTATAGTAGACCGGGAGAAAAAAGCCGGCGAAAAAAAAATTAAGTTTTTAATGCGCTCTTGTACTTTTTCAGGAAAAGCATGGCTACTTCGTCATCTACTTGTCTTTCACCGTGCAGACCTGCATCATCCTCCTATTGGGCGCATTATTCTCTTTAATAAAATTGCATTGGTACTTAGCAGCAATCTTTTTAATATCTGCCGGTATGTGATGTTCATGCATTTTCATTCATTACAATTTTCTTGTATGCATAAGAGAGTGATGAATGTAGATGAAGCACGGCAGGTTTGTAAGGACAGGGGTATTTGGCACTCGGTGCGTCCTGCCTACCCCGTTAGGGACCTGGCGTGACGATATATGCACTAACAATTTCAGAATCCCTGTCATGCAGAACGTCAGAATCCCTATTCCATATTGATTGATGCAGTATGTTTTGGTTTTGAAATCGATGCATATTAAAAAATATGGTTATTAAAAAACATAGCTCATTTATTTCCTCAACCGGTGTTGCAATTTAAAAAAAGATTTGTTTTATTGCCATCTAAAATATACACCATAATTTATATTATACAATACATGGCTACACTATCATTTTATATCATTGTTACATTGTGCGTATTGTTACCATTTTCAGTGGGTTCAGTGTACGCTTCGTGCGTAGTTTACAGAAAGTATGATATCATGAGCCAGCAATCATTCGAGCGACGTACAAGCGACTCAAGCTCCTCTGATCTCAGGCAGCTAATAGACGGATGAGGATTGATGGATAGCGGATGACATGATGACTCGAGGATCGAGATATTGGTGTCTCGATTGCTGCAACCTCTTTTTATCTACTAATTATGAGACGTGTTATAAATACATATACAAATTATCCTACTTTTATGTTATAAGACTATTGTTTTAAGAACAATATCTTGTAGATTTAAATATATAAAGCTGATTGAACTGTAATTTACAATAATTGTGTAGAATTAATGTCAAACGGAAAAAAACTTCAGTCTTGTAGATTCGGCCGAAACCGAAGCTCACGAATCGAACCGAAGATACACGACAGTAACCGAAGGAGATTTTTTTTATTTCATTTTGTAATAATGGCTAACGAACGTCAGTTCCAGCCAATTCAAAGTTTTGACCACGTTATGACATAAATTATAAGTTGGTACTGCAACAAAACTATCGATGTTGATGTTGACCCTATATACAACTCCTATGAAATATAGCTTTTAATGTCGTGTTCGTATTACAAGTTATAGGTTAGTGTATACTCAAAATGTATGTACATTCCAACTGTTCCCCGTAAAATTAACATAAGTATATAACATACTATTATATAATATTAGCAGTAAATAATGTTTAAAAAATAAAAGGTGCCATATAAATAATATAAACGTATTATTGCATAACGTTTTTTAATTTACTTAATACAAAGAACAACATTTACACATTTATAACAATTAATATACAAGTAGGTAGCAATCCATCATACATCAGAGCTTTTAATCATTTTTTGAAAATAAAAAGTTACGTAGTTATACCATTTATTTGCCTTGAAATACTGAATGCTATTGACGAATTTTCACCGCGGTTTTAAAAAAAACATCCTTATCATTCTATTGTTTACTGTAAAACATATTGTTTATGGAATAAATGGTATGCTTTTTTGTTTTCTGTCAGCATTTCCGTCATTATTGTGTACCAATAGGCAAATAAAAATAAATTACATACGACATAGTACATTATCAACGATTGCGATAAGTTGGTTTTCTTATTTTATAGCTATTTATGACTTATTTTCTTAACTAAACAATTTTGATAGATCCTCAATACATTCTCCTTAGTGGGCATACATAGCATAATATAATGGTCCATACATCAATACAATTTCCTATTCGGAACATAATTGATTAACCATTTTGTCTATAATTCTCACCAAACAATTCTTAAGGTCCATTAACATGTTTATGGTCATTAAACATCCTTTTATGTTATATGATGACGGTTATTACATAATATAATATGTATATCTTTGTAAGTGATAGTGTGGCTTATGATGTCATATTTCCCTATTTTGACATTCAATGAAATTAGTGCTAAAAATTTGCAACTGGTTATGAGCTGATTTAATCATTCATAACAGACTTGCCTGACTATCTGGTATGGCAAAGCTTAACACTTAAGATCAAACAAAATGCTGAAGGAATGAATGCGATACAGGAAACACAGGAAAATTGGATATTTTAAACTTCCTCTCGAGTGTTGAGGAGACGGTAGAAACTGTTGCTAAGCAGAATGGCGTATACGTTGAGACCTGGAAAGAAATTGTGGAATTTGTTACATAATATTAAATATTCACTTTAAACTTAACGAAAATGCGCTTTAACTGAATGTAACAATCCAATTGATTGGAAATACAGTGTCATATTTCTATTTATCTTTAATCGTTTCCAAACGACACGAACTTTTAGGTGCTGACATGGGACGTCGTTTTTTTATACTATAAAGTTAAAATTTTAATTTCCCGCCCTTTTCATATCTTGTCTTGCCGTGTATTGAAAGAATCAAATCCCAAGTATCAAGTGTACCTACAAAGTATAAAGCTGTTGCTATTATAGTATAAAATAAACGTTATACATTTAATTTATTAGTTACTATACGGTTGAGTCATCTTTCTTCCGTTGTTCTTCAATAACTATAGTCGGAACTTAATATATTTTGTTCGCGCTATTAACCCGGCCGAGTCCGTTCATTGGAATTAAGATATGTGAATTAATGTAGTGGAAAAACGGACTAAGGAGAGAACTAGACGACTAACGACCTATATATATTTTCGTACACGAGTTCAGTGACCTCATTTTATTCTAAAAGCACTAGTTTATTTTATGTGGTATTATTTAATGTAACTGCTTTTATAGTAGATGCATTGCCAGAAGTGTTTCTAGACTATTCATGTAGCATTCTGTTTTCCTTTGTTTTTTTTTGGGATATGTTCATTGTTTTCTTTTTTCTATCTAAAGAAATTATTCTACGCCGCGACTCCTGTTTTGTGTTTGGAATCGCATTTATCGGTGAGTGGCTCTACAGGGTTTAAAGGACCGGAATGCGAGATTTTCTGCCAACTCACTGATGTAGAAGATCTCCATGAAGATGTGCCCAACGGAGTAGTGCGTGACGTTGAGGAAGAACGTGAACATTGAGAGCAGGAAGAACACTATCCACATGATGAAGTACGCCCTGATCACGCCGGCTCGTTCCTGCGATACAAAAAATCAATACCGTAAAACATGCCAACTGCCCACCAGGGTCACTTGGCCCAGAAGTGTATTTTAAAGCAAATCAGTAATTTAGTGAAAATACTTCATATATATTATGAGCTAAATGTGAGGAGTAGTATGTGAGTAATAGTAATGAGGACTTTGCCCGCCCTCAAAATCCACCAAATTGTGGTTAACTTGTATAATTTATTTACATATTATACAAGAAATGGTTGCATACGATAATAGAGCCATTAGAGATTTACCATACATAAACATGAAATAAATCAAATTATATGAAAAAAACGGGCAATGTTGGCATGTTTTACGGTACTGTTACGGTTTGTTTTTCGAAGAATACGGGCCACCTGACCAGACTGGCTGCATAGTCCGACGGAATGCAGGTGAGAACAAGAAAGCAGGAAAAAACACAGGGAGGTTGGTATTCGAAAACTGAGCGAAAACGATTGTGCATAAATAAAGTTGTTACATATAAACTACAATACAAATGTAGGGGACCGAACCGAGAAAAATATGAGACTAAAATTAAACGGAAATGGGTAACGGATTTCGTATTCACAAGCAAGCGAATAGTGTATAATGTTAGCTTTCTAAATTTATGTTTTAGTTTATTTTTATTTATTGGAATAGAGCAGCAAACGAGCAGGCAGCAGTCACAAGCGGTACTGCCGCTCATGGACATCTGTAACCGACTGCTAACAGGGCTGTAGGGAGCTGACGGTTAGTGTGAATTCAGTTAGTATAAGGTGTTAATAAGAATTAGTTGGTGAGTATTCTTTAGTAACAGGACTGCGGGAATGGGACTGTTAGTGATATTAATCCAGTTAGTACGTGTTAGTAGGTGCAATTAGTAAATGTTAGTATCTACCCTATCAGGAGTCGGTCACAGATGCGTTGCTACTCTTGAGGACTGAGATGGTCGTCTCTAGTATACCCATGGCCCGATCACTATTATCAGATCGATATAATTTCGTCATCTATTTGTGTGGTATCATCTGTCGTAATGGTATTTAAATTGATCCGCTCGCATCATACTCATAATAAGCGACCGGAAGTATGTCGACCTGTGCAGCAATGCCGTTTAAAAGATTTGTCCTTGGTCCTACATTCGTAGGGTTGTCAACTTACCTAAAAAGACATCGGAGAATTTAATAGTTTGTATTTGAATGAATATTTAACATTCCTAACAGAATTGACATTGTTGTGCTAATTCTAAAGGCTGTGGCTAGGTCAACTACTAATTTAAGCATTAATTGGAAAGATTGCACTAATTAGTTATAAAGGGTGTAAAACGTGGCTTTTAATTAAAATATCATTTGGAATATCACCATCATGAAATATCATCAACTTCAAATTGTTTTGTCTGGTTGCCGTTCTGATTGTCTACGCTCTGGAACGGCTGGACCGATTTAAATTGTACTTTTACTGAAACACAGAGAAGACGACAACATATAGGCTACGTTTTATCACGGAATTCTCACGAGATCGAAATTTAAGCGGGTTTTTTCTGCGAGGCAATGTTACAAATTACACAATAAAAAACGTTTAATGTGATGTTCTGTCAATTAGGTTTTTGTTACGTGCCATTAAATAATTGTGTCTGAATCGGCACTCGATGACCTCCGTATAATACCGGACCGGAAGCGCGCGGCGGTCATTCAGCATCGGATAGTGGATAGCCACTTTAGAGATTTGTCCTTCACACTAGATCTGTCTGTAGGGCTGCTGGCGTTCATATGTTCTGTTTAATTGTATTCTATTCTGGGGATTGGCGCCGAAATCATTTAACGGTAAATGCTGCGTCTACTTTGCAGTACACTTAACTATATTATTACTGAGGCACTAGAAAATAATTGATAGAATTTTAAACTGCATTGTAAACGGAAATATGTCATGTTTATGTTTTTTTTTTTAATTTGTAAATTTGTTTCCGCAGCCCTCGAGTCTGTTTAGTAATTTTATTGGCCTTGATTTGACAGCCCTATTTTATTCGATGCAGGTGAAAAACCTTGTAAGCGGTTTTGTCAATACACACAGACTAAATATTACAGCCGGTGAGTAGTAGAGCCAGGAGATAAATCAATCAAGGAGGAATGAAAGGAGCGTGTGTCGAACGTAGCCATATTCTTCATCTCTGTCTAACCGTATTTGAAATATGAGAGAACCTACCTATGAGTACTAATGTACTTAAAGTTATGTCAGATAAACAAAGTTTTCTTCACTAGCATTGTACGCTTGCGCTCGTCCTATTGCACCCACAATAGCCTTATGTATGTAACGTTGTTTCAGAAACGTGTTCCCTGAAAACATCGCTCAAGCTACCATCCAGTCCTATAGGACGAAACTGAGATACGACGAGTCCGATCCGAAGGCCGTGCTAGGTAACCGCAATTAACATTTACACACTACTTTTGGAGACTGTCTTTTAATTATGTATTTATGAATAGAAATAGGAAAAAGGACGGCACAAAGGTACTGCTTATTTCCCTAAGAAATCTCTTCCAGCAGGCCTCTCAGAGGACAAGAGGTCATAGAATGGTAGATAGACTGTCTTATAAATTGGTAAAAAATAAAGAGTCGATTAATTCATCTTATAAGTCGTCGAAATAAGAGTGGTAAATGGTAAATAGGCTTAAATGAACATATTTATACCGAAAACAGTTGGATCACTTGATAAATCTGTTTATACATATAAATATTTTTAAATCGTTTCATTCCAAGAATCGAACCGTATTTATTCTTAAGAACTGGATCTAGTCATACCTATATTTTTATTTTTATTCAAAATGTAAATAAAGGCAAGAGTTAACAATTTTCCGCAGGTTACGCTAACATAATGACACTTTAAAAGCCAACAATTTCAAATAGGCAATTTATAGTGCAAGAACAATAAATGGGCTGAAAGAAAGTGAATTCTTTGGTGGTTCTTTGGTTTGGTCTACAGTTGCAGTGATTGTTTATAACGAGATAGACTGGATCTGTTTGATTCGAATTCCATTGACTTGATTCGTACTTTAAAGCATCATGTAATGACTTGTTTCAAGGTACATTGGAAACCTACAAAATCGAAGGGGAGTACCAGAACGGCAGCAATGTGTTGGGTCTCGTCTGCTTCAGCATAGTTTTGGGGATAACCCTGGGAAAGATGGGGGAACAGAGCCGTCCGCTGCAGAACTTCTTCCACGCCCTCTCCGAAGCCATGATGATCATCACTGGATGGGTTATTTGGTAAAACTATTGATTTTGCACAATATTTCTTACACCAATCAGTCAACACCAGTTTCAGATTTTTAATTTAATATGTATTTGTAATGTATGTATTTGACTGACTCCGTAATTTTTATACCACTAACGCATTAGGTTAAGGACCTGTAATGTTAGTCTGGTATTAAATTTTAATAAATAAATAAATAAATAAAAATAAATCAGAGGTGTCGCGTTTGTGGTTGATATGAAATTCCTTTTGCAGCAAAACCTGGAGACTGTCCCCGCGAGTCGCCGGGAGGGGTCAATGTCTGTGCAAACTTCTGTTCTACCGACGAAAGTTGCCCCGGGAATCAGATCTGCTGCAGAACGGCGTGCGGCGGCACCGTCTGCGATGATCCGATATAGACCAAGAAGGCATCAACTGCGTAATATTACGAAACACTAACAATGAACTGGTTTTTCTTTTAATCATCCGTAATCATTAATATTTGATTATAAATATGTGCAGTATTAAAAAAATTTAAATTACCTTTATGTGAATATAATTTTTTTGTTACTAACATTACATTTTTTTTTATATTTTATGGAACGTCAAATCTGAAATAAATTGTTATTATTAAATAAGCAAGAATATATTGGGTTTTATATGTCGTATTCAGATTTTCCTTCAGCTTATTTCACATTAATGTATGAGTTAATTGTACGACTAACGATTGTACGATTTAGCGAGTAAATGTACGATTAATGACCGAGTGAATATTAGATATAGAATACCAAAACAATTAGCCCATTATTCAGAACACCAGCTATCAAAATTGCAAATAAACAAACAGTTAATAGCCTTACTCCCCTTCATTATTAGCTGTGCCTGCAGCTT
The DNA here is from genome assembly GCA_018246895.1 of Aspitha aspitha aspitha. NCBI lineage: Eukaryota > Metazoa > Arthropoda > Insecta > Lepidoptera > Hesperiidae > Aspitha > Aspitha aspitha. Next base: position 715 of record DWGJ01002368.1, on the reverse strand, counting down.
CGCCCGCGTGGAAATCGATATTTTCCCGTTTTTGCAAAATGCTGCTCCACTCCTATTAGTCATAACGTGATGTTACATAGCCTATAGCCTTTCTCAATGAAAGGACTATTTAACACAACAATAATTTTTCAATTCGAACCGGTAGTTCCTGAGATTAGCGCATTCAACCAAACAAACTCTTCAGCTTTATAATATTAGTATAGATAAGTAGAAGATATACAGGGTGCATTAATAATCCATCAGCGTCCCCGATAAACCTATTAGCTGGCATTCGCCTCGTGCTTGTACAACACGGATGCAATCAGCCTCCGATATTTTTATTCTGCTAATCCCGTCGCAAGATTGCACGCTCCTACCTCGAAGCGCTTCGCAGGTGGATATGAAATTAATTACCGCTCTCACTACCCACAGCACAACGAGGAGCAGTATGTTAAGAATGGACTTTTACAATTTTCAACATTAGATTCATACAAGATAACAATGTTGATGATGAACATGCATTTATGGTACCGATCCAGGGCCTGATTAACCCTTAGGCTAATTTAGGCTGCAGCCTAGGGCGCGGGGATTAAGGGGGCGCGCTGAAATCGTATCTTCGCAAGCACTATAAAAGTAGTTTAATTACATATATCCTACATATATTTCAACTAAACCGAGAAAAAACACTAAAACTAAATGCGCTGTAAACGAACGAATAGTATGACTACGAATCATG
>DWGJ01002367.1:0-16010 GCA_018246895.1 Aspitha aspitha aspitha | reverse complement strand
TGTCAAAATCCCGTACCATGATGTTTGTCCGACTAAGTGTTGTCCTATAAGAAAACATTGATTTTGCAATAAAAAAAATGAGATTAGCAATCCCCTATCCGTCTGATCCTCTCCAGGCCGATCTCCTGCCGGCGTCGCCTGCCGCCTGCGCCGCGCGTCAACCGTCACAAACGTTTATTTACTCAATAACTTTCTTACCGTTTTCATATTTCGCGTTCCTTTTCATCTGTAGTCGTACGTGTGTCAATTTATTTTTTATGTGTACAAACGCTTCGATCGTTCTTTTATTACATTAGCAGAAAGAGACGTTTCAAAGAAACGTGCCGTTATCATTAGGCGTATCGAACACGTTTACAAATCGGCGAACCTCTAGTCGAAAGCGAAGGGAAGCGATGTAACGATGGCGAATTATGAAACACGCCTATAAATATTTTGTTAATTAATGAAACTTCTTAGGTAATCAGTAAATATGTTCCGTGTATAAGAGTGTCCGGAAAGGAGTAACCTCCGAACGGCGAGCGCGATCCCCGGTCGCTACATAAAGCAGGGGCGGCGGTACCCACCTGCGGCGTGTACGCGACGTCCTCCACCTCCGAGTATATGACGTCGGGCGGCGCCTCGTCCAGGACGAGGTACTCGGCGGCCTCGTCCCGCCGCCGCCGCGCCTCGTCGCCGTCGGCGGCGGGGCTCGACTCCGGCCCGTCCCCGGTCACCCTCGTCGTCTTCGGCGTCTCCTCCTCGGAGTCGTTTCTTCGCTTCAAAATTCCGAGCGTCGGTTTCATCCGTTGCTCGAGCGTCTTCACCTCTACGACGAACGTTTTCGGTTCCGAGCCCAAGTCCACGGCGCCCCGCGACGGGTCGCCCTCGTCCTCGTCCGACTCGCAGAAGGATTCCCCCTCGGTGTCGTCGATTATTTCCACGGTCTCCACGGTCTGCGGAATGAACTCCACTACGGTCTCGACCGCTTCCGACGGATACATCTCCATCGGCTCGAGCGGGCTGACGGTCGACTTGACGATCTCGTGCTCCTTCACCTCTACCACGTGACACGGATCGGACTTTTGATTCCCCAGTTGTAAACTCGCCGCGTCGGTCTTAATCTTTCTCTCTTTCGATATTTGTGTGAATAGATCGCTGTCTTTTAACAAGTTGAAGGTACTACTGTCTTTTCTCGGCGTCTCCGGCGTGGACGGCGAGGACGAGCCCGCGTTCGATGGGGTCCCTTCGATGGAGTCGACGGACATCGCGCTGGCTATGCTATCTGCCGACATTGAACTGTCAGATTTTTTGCTTCTCCTTTCGAGCGAAGATCCCCCGCTTCTGTTGCCCCCTTCCTTGATCGCCCTCTTGATGGGGACGGGGCTCTTCAGGGCCAGCGGGATCCTAGATTTTTTCAACTCGGGCCGTTCAGTATCGGGAGAGTTGACGGGACTCTCTAATCGTCTTTTGATGGTGTCGGTAACGTTTTCGTACTCTACGACCACCGCATCGTCTCCGTTCGTGTCCGAGCCCGAGACGGCCTGCGAACACAAACCGCGCACTTAGACGTTTAGCGAGACGCTTAGCGCTTAGCATTGTTACAAGCCGCACGACAGTATGTACAGGTTAGTCATGGCCCGCTCCGCCGGCGCCGCCGCGGCCCGCGCTCCCCGAGCGGCGGTGGGCAGGATTGATGAGAAATGTGATTAAGCATGAATCCCGCCGAGTGAGTCCGGAAAGCTTGACATGTCGCCAATGTAAAATGGTTTTTATGTTGTGAGACATAAAGCGTTCTCTTCACCACGCAAGGTTCACACCAACACCACAGTCGCTTGTGAGTCATAATTATATACACATATTTATAATTATTTACAGGGAAGGAAACTCGAAGGCCGACGTCGTCGTTGGTGCTAGTCGCGCTACACACACACACATACACACACACACGCACACACGCGCGAGCCCCGTCGAGACGCCGCCCGCCCGCCGCCGGGCGGCCGACAAGCAACTACGTGCACGGTACGTGTATAAACAGTGGGCAAACAATCAAAGCGTAAACGCATAACAATCTCTTGAGATTTCCACGTCCCCGTGACAAATTAACGCAATCTCAAAAAATCGTACACGTAAAACGTCAGCAATACTTACCGATATTTTTTCGAGAATTTTCTCCCATCGTCTAGACAGGGCCTTGTTGCCGAAGCCGTCCACTTCGCCGGCCTTGGCGCGCACTTCGGTCTTCAGCAAGTTGAGCTTGGCCGCGGACATTGTCTCCGGACTGTCCAGCTCCCGGTCTATATCGTTCAAGTATCTCTGGAGAGAGTCCGCGTCGCCGTCCTTCTTCTCCGCGCCGGGGCGCTTCAAATGCTCCCACCGAGTATTGATCGTATTTATTTGGTCACGAAGACTCTGAAGTTGCACCTCGTCGCAGTTCTTAGCAAACTCGGCGTAGTTGGCGTTCAGCTTATCTTTGATCGCCTCCATCCTGGACATTTCCAATTCGAGGGTTTGTTTTCCGACATTCCCGAGTCCTCGAAGCCACGAGGTAAGCGACTGCATGTCGTTTTGAATCTCTCTGGACGTCAGTAGCGCCGTTTCCAGTCGAGCCTTGGACTCCGTTACCTGCGCGCCGAGCTTATTGTACAGCTCCTTCAAGCCGTCGATCTTCTTGGAGAAGTCCTGCGGGTCGTCGACTGTCTTCTCTTCGACCATCTTGCGCCCCGTTTTAATGATAGACTCCACCTCGGACTTGATCTCGCTGAGCGTCCGGTAGAACCTCTGAAACATAACCAGAGCATCGGTACGGCGTCACACGTCTCCGCGTCGGATCACCCCACGATCAACCGCACACTACATAATGTTTTACAATATGTCTCTTAGGAACATTTCATATATTAAGATCTGTAAAATATCTATTGAAAATGAAACACTCACTAACCACCGACAAACATAGGGCAAAACGGGTCGAGGTCGAGCGCGCCGCGAGCGGGCGAGCTGCGGCCGCGCTACAGACGACATGCCTAATGCTGCGCTTTGGTTCATCATTGATACTGATAATGTTTGGCAGCATGTAACAAAGTTGAGAAACAATGATATAACTATTCCACACAATTCTTGTCCAAATCAGATTTATATGTAATTTTATTCATGTTCATTTCAATATGATTTATTCTTCGAAAAGTCTCGTCGATGCGATATTACCAAATATAAGTATTTATGAACGCGTTTCACTAGGTGTAATTCGCGGCCAGTAAAGTTATACACGTGGCTGTAATCCAAGTTTTCCAATACTCCCACAAGTCCACCTTTCTATAACAAACAGTTTTAGCGTTACGGTCGTGGAGGCGTGCGCGAGTGGGCCGATCGGGCGGCGGGTACTCACGAGGCAGCGGCGCAGCTGCGCGCGCACGGCGTCCGGCTCCGCGCCGCCCGGCACCGCGCTCGCTCCCGCCGCGCGCGCCACCTCGCGCAGGGCGTCGCGCGCGCGCAACAGCCGCCGCTCCACGTCCTCGCCCGCCGAGCCTTCGCCCGCGCCCGCCGCTCCCGCCAGCCCCGCGCCCGCAGCGCCGCGCCCCTCCGTCAACTCCTCCTCAGCTTCGTCCACCTTGCGCTGTCGACATGCCGGACTTTAAACACTCTACGGCCACTTCCAAGATATCTTCGGTAGTAGAATCGAAGTAAAGTATCCGATTCCATAGAAGCGGTTCGACAGATTGATGATTTGCTAAAGATGACCTAATGCAGTTTTAAGACGCTTAACGTTTGAAAGGTGAAAAATGAACGAGGGTAAAATAGGCACCGCGATCAAGTCGAGCTGGTCCCGCAGGCGCGCCGCGGCCTCGCTCTTGCCGGCCGCCTCGTAGGCTTGCACCTGGCGCCGCACCTCGAGCAGCAGGCGGCGCTGCGCCGGCAGCTGCGGCGCGGCGGCGCGCGGCTCGGGCAGGCGGCGCACGCGCTCCAGCCACTGCTGCAGCCGGTCCAGCGCGCCCTCCGAGCGCGCCGCGTCGCGCGCCGCCGCCTCCAGCTCGCGCAGCCGCTCCGTGGCCTGCCGCCCCGCATCGCATCGCGCACATTTATTTCTTACAACTTACGTACCTTACCTTAGGTTTACGACCTTACCGTTTATCCTCCATGCGCGATATCATTTCGAGTTACAATCCAATAGACGATTGTCGCATTTTCTCGTTTAATGTACGATATAGTTGGACATTAAATTAAATTAAAATATTGCTCTTTATATCACATACGAGTACCTTATAATGAATACAACAATTCGAATTTGAACACTAATTGTAATATATGGTACATACTCATATTGCAGTTTAAAAAACGAAGAAAACTACTTTACTATAGTTTTCCAGGAACATCATTGAACACTTTCCTTTCGTAACCCATAAAAAGGATCCCGATGAGGGTACGTACCTGCGCGCGCAACGCCGTCCAGCGGTCGGTGACGGCGTCGATCTCGGCCTGGATCCATCGCGGCATGATGTGCGCGTCGATGAGCTGCCTCCCGATGTCCTGAATGCGCGCCAGTCGCGAGTCGCTGTGGTTCTGCAGATAGTTCTCCAGGTCCTGCGCACAAGAGCGGGCGGTGAGCGGAGGGCGGTGGCGCGTGGCGGTCGGGGCGGGGCGGGGCGGGGCGGCACGCACGTAAAGTTGATCGGCGATCTCCTCGGCGTCGGCGGCGGGGGGCGGCGCGGAGGGGCGCGCGCGGCGCTGCAGCCCGTCCAGCCAGGCCGCTTGCTGTGCCAGCCACGCGCGCAGCTCTCCCGACTCGTGCCACGCCTCCGCCAGCACCCTGCAAGCGCTCGATATCATTTCGGCACATGTGTCATAGCTTACACAAAACATTGAGATTATATACGGTCAGAGGTTCGACGACGTACCTTTAGCAGACTTTACGCGGACACCTATTGACTCGATTCTCTAGACCCACGTCCTTCTTTTGTTTTATTGTTCCTTATATTCATAATCAGTCAGTCAGTTATACTCATAGTCAGTCATAAGATGTATGAGTGTGAGTGGATGTGAGTGTGGATCTCACTTGTATCGCTCGTAAACGCCGTGCGTGACGCGCGTCCAGCGCGCGTTGAGATGCGTGAGGCGGCGTGCCAAGCGGCCAGCGCGCGCGCCCGCCGCCAGCAGCACGTCGTTACCTGCGCACATGATCACACTTACTGCACCCGCACACCCCGCGCACCCCACGCTGCGACACCGCCTTACCGCTCTCGTTCAAGTTCCTGAACTCAGGCGTCTTCTCGTCGCACTTGTCCTTCAGACTCTGGAACCTACTCTTCATCTGGTACAGCTCGCCCGAGTCCGTGATGGTGCACTCGTCCTCCTTGGGGATCTCCTCCTCGATTTGCTGCAGCCACGTGTCCATTTCGTCGATCCTCCTGAACACTCCCTCCGTCCTCTCCAGGGCCCTTCGGAGCCTCTCATTAAGTTGCAAGGACGAGTCGGTCACGATATCGTATCTTTTCCGCAGTTGTTTTACGTCACATATAATTTTCTTGGCCAGAGTGTCGTCACAATCTTCCAGGAGGACCTCTTTGGCCGCTTCTATGTCTTCGAGTTTGATTTTATATGTTTCTTTGGCTTCGTGTAACTTCTACAAAAAAGATAATGAACTAGTTACCCGTTGTTATCCATTAGTCTGTGGTTTCATTAACAGATCATATTTACAGATGTTACTTACATTACTAACATCTAGGAGTTTCTCCAATTCCTCAACATCACCGAGTGGCACTGAGCTGTTCTTCTCGACCAAACATTCCTGAGCCGCAAGCCACTCACTCATATTTTGAATGTCTACTTCCAATTTCTGTAGTAATTCCATGCCTGAAACAAGACGAGTTATAAAGAAAAAAACATTACAGATATACGCAATGAAATAAAACCAACAAAGACCTAATTTTTTACTGACCATTCTTTATTTTTATGATTTTCTGTTCCAAAATAGTCTTCGAATCTGAAAACCTCGTCACCAGATTTTCAACACTACTTCGAAGAGTGAGTTCCTTGACGCTACCCTTTTCGAACTTCTCCCTCCGTTCCTTAACAACGGCGTCATACGAGGACTGCAGTCGGTCGAACTGCCTCCTCAACAGCTCGAGTTCCTCGATTTTCTGTTGCGCGGCAGCACAAGAGGAGATGATGGCGTGCTCTGCGATTATCTGCGTTTCGATGTTCTCGATGTTGGTCTGCAGCGCCTCGTAGCTGAGGTCGCGAGGAGCGGCCGTCTTCTTGTTCAGAGCCACCTTGATTTCGACCTCCCTCTTGCTCAGATTCGTGAGCAATTCCTCGTATATTTCGTTAGTTCGTTTCGTGTCCGCTTCGATGTCGTCCTTGTGCGCCTGCGACAGCGCCTTGGTGAGGAGTATTATCGACTGCGCGTTCAGCTCCTTCAACTTCATCTCCAGCTGCTTCACCGCGCGAATCTTATTCCTCAAGTGTATGAGTTGATTATTTGTCGGTTGATCGGATAACATTTTTTCCTTCCACGCATGTATGTCGTCGATCTCCTGCCGGAAGGCTCGTATGTTTTTGTAGAAGTTGTCCTTGTCTTCTAGGAGGTTGAGCGTGTTCTGTATTTCGAGTAAATTTTTCTGTATCGCGTCCCAACGTCTTTTTAATTCTTCGATACTGTCGGCGTGCAGTTGGGCTTCCTCTGGAAATCGAGACACCGGTTTTATCGACAACTACGATAACTACAATTCACTCACCGACTATAGAAATGACGTCAGCCATCGAAGTTGGAAGCGCACTCTGCAAATAACGTTAGGAGCGCTCACCGCGCAGCGCCCCGTCGGCGGCCAGGCGTCGCTGGATCTCCTCCACGTGCGCGAAGTCGGCGCGCTGCTCCGCGCCCGCCCGCGCCGCCCGCGCCAGCAGCGCGCGCGCGCCCGCCCGCGCCGCGCCGCCCGCCGCCAGCGCCGCGCGACACTGCACAGCGCACGCTCCGTTACTGCCGCGGCCCCTCTCCCCTCTCCCCTCACCCCTCGCGCCGCCGCGAGCTCCGTCTATTCGGTACCGAGCCTATTCGGTACCTGTTTGATTTCCTTCTCGGTGGCGTCGGCCCAGTTGGCGAACGCCCTGTAGCCCGCCTGGAACTCCGCGCCGCCGTCCGACAGCCGCGGCTTCTTGGAGCCCGAATGCGATTCGCCCGACTCCGGATTCATCGCGGCGGTGACGGTCGTTTCCACCTCCATGTCGCTCGGAGACGACGTGTCCTCGGTCGCGTCTATATCGAATTCGAAGCCCAGTTCTTTGATCTAAAATATAAGATTAATTATTTAAACTCCTTAAACGACATCGTTCAAACATCATTAGTTACAAAAATTTATATGAAAATAAATCAAGTTCAACATCGAATGGACGCGTTGATATCCTCCACTCGGTAGAAAGCTAGGACACAGGGCGTGTATTAGTTCTAAAGAACTCGAACTGAACTTTTTTTTATTTGAATAGAGTAGCAGACGAGCAGGCAGCAGCCAGGAGCTGCTATTCTTGCTATTCTTATATAGGCGTTGCTATTTTGAGTACTAAGTTGAGGACTAAGATGGTCGCAATGGTATACAAGTAGACCGACATCCACATCCTTCAGACCGACATACAGAATGTTCTGTTTCACGACAGAAATAAGTGCGGCGGTGGTACTTTCCCGGGCGAACTGGGTACATATTCTACCAAACTTGGGCATTTTAAATAAATTAATAGTGCCGCGCGTGCATGCGTTAACGCTGACCCCAGCAGATGCACGGGAGCATCGTGCAGAGAGCTCATGACGAAAGATGCTGATTTACGCAATGGGTTAAAGTACAATAATAAGTGTAGTCTTTTTACTAAATATAGGTAAGAGTAGTATCGCTCGTGAAGAGAATAGTATGTCACGATGTGACTCGCCCGGTCGGCTTGCACGCGCAAGATGAGCTCGAGCGCGTCCAGGTGGTCGTGCAGCGCCTCCACGCGCGCCGCCAGCGCCGCGTCCAGCGCCGGCTCCGACGCCAGCGCGGCCAGCGCGCGCCGCGACGCGCCCAGCGCGCGACGCGCCCGCTGCAGCGCGCCCACGCGCGCCAGCACCGACCCGATCTCGCTCACGGGATTCGCCTCCATCTGTAGATCGTGCACGCTCCTCATTCACCGCGTCGCTATCGTATGAAAGCAATCCGCACAAACGGGCGACAGACGTGAGCCGCGGGAGGCGGAGAGGAGCGGCTACCTGCTTGAGGTCCCGCTCGAGCGCGTCGGCCTCGGCCTGCAGCTGCGCGGCGCGCGCGGTCAGCGGCCGCAGCGCGCGCAGGCGCTCGAGCCGCGCCAGCGTCCACTGGCACGCGTGCGACCAGCGCTCGCCTAGCGCGCGCAGCTGGTCCTCTATCTCCGTCACGTCTGCGGACAGACGCTCGCTATTTTTATCTCACAGAGCTATAATCGATACTTTTTTACCAAACGCGTCTATTGAATCTAGTGAAGCATTTATCGTTTCGTATGACAAAACTTACATGGAAACCCTCAGCCTCCGCCTACCTGCATGTATATGGGAAATACGCGCGACTGCATGATGACAATAATAAAATACAAATTTATATTCGGCTCGAATCATAACTGTACTGAAACGACGCCTCGATTCCGTACGAAGGTTTTTAAAATTATGAGGTTGCCATCGAATTCGTAGTATTTCGTGAAATTAAAAATGAACATGCGAGACGGTACCGATGACCCGGTCCATTCCACTCGACGCACTGTGCGAGGCTTTTATATTAAACGATGTACACGCGGCACCCGCCTGCGCTACCGCCGCACGAGAGGCTCACGACGACAGACAACCGTGTATGTAATAATAAGTAGGAAAAGATGATGTGAAGAGAAGCACGCACTGGCGTCGGGGGCGTCGTCGTCGTCCACGACCACGACGCAGTCGGCGAGCGCGTCCACGAGCGGCTGCTGCGTGCGCAGCGCCGCGTGCAGCGCCTCGGCCGCCGCCAGCGCCGCGGCGCCGCCCTCGTCGCCCTCGTCGCCCGCCTCCATGCGCGACATGCGGTCCTCGGTCTGCGTCAGCCAGCCCCGGAACCGCTCCAGCTGCTCCCGCTGCGCGCGCATCAGCGCCGCGTGCACGCGCGCCTGCCGCTCCATGGCGCCCAGCCGCAGCTCCTCCCAGCGCTGGTTCAGCAGCCGCATCTGGAGCCGCACCTGCCGACCGCTCGCGATGTTCCTCCATTCGTGCGCGGATGTATATTTATAAATATAAACCGATGAAAAGAAGCGACCGAACCTCGTTAGCTTCGTCTCTAGAGAGCGTTCCGTCGCGGATCAATCGCGCACCCTCCTCCAGTACGGCGCCCACGCGGCATTGTTGTTCCGATAACTCCAGAAGAAATTTCTGGAAATGTAAAAAATATCGCCGTTGAGCTCGAGTGAGCCGCCTTCTTACTACGAATCAAGACGAGAACGAAAAGGAAGGTCACCTCGTGGTCATGAAACTGTTCCTTCAGCTGCGGCAGGCCGTCTCGATCGCCCGCGGGCGCGGCGGTGGCGGCGGCGGCGGCGGCGGCGGCCAGGCGCTCCTCGGCGTCCAGCAGCCACGCCAGCGCGTCCTCGAGCGCGCCGCCGTACGCGCCCAGCTCCACCGAGCACGACGTGGCCGCCGACACGGGCCGCGACGCCGCGCCGCCACCGCCCCCCGCGCCGCCCGCGACGCTGTACACCGACGGCCCCTGCGCGATTGTTGTTGTTGTGATTAGTATAATTGTGTTATTTTGAACAATTTTAATAAGAGTAAATAAGTTGACATGCGATTACGTCGTCGTCGGCGGGCGAGCGCGGCGAGTGGGGCGAGCGGGGCGCGGAGGGGGAGGGGGAGGGCGGCGCGTCCTCGGGCACCACGTTCTCGGCGGCGTGCGGCAGCGATTGGAACAGGCACATCACGTACATCATTATCGACTTCTTGTCGGGGTTCGGCGTGTTCACGTCTGCGGGCCGGACCACCGCGAGTGTTACGTTTCGATAGAGATACAAAAAAAAATTATATCACTGATGATCGAAACTATATCGAGCATCGTTTCATGTTTGTGCATGCGGAAGCATCGATAGAGGCAGAGGGGAGCTCACCCTCCGGATCGAGCAGGCGGTCTATGTGCAGGTGGCGCTGCGCGAGCGCGAAGGCGTGGTCGAGGCGGCGGCGTGGCGCGGCGGGCAGCGCGCCGAAGTCGAACAGCTGCGGCCGCCAGCGGTGCAGCAGCGCGTTGAACGCCAGCCCGTCCGCCCACGAGCTGCCGAAGTTGACCACGTCCACGCCCGGGTACCCGCGGGTGTGCGCGCGGCACCACGCCAGCAGCGTCTTCTCCAGGTTGCTCTGCTGCAGCTCCGACATCAGCTCCTTCAGGTGGTAGTGCACCTGCCAGTGCAGGATTATGCTCCACACCAGACCTTTAACACGCGAATCGTCTCGTCGTCAGTCGGGGCCTCGTTATGCACAGAAGGATGGGGGCATGAGAGGAGGGGCGACGGTTACCGAGAATGAGTTTGGGGTTCCCGTCCACGATGTCTCCGCTGGAGATGTTGACGAGCCGCACGCCGGCGGCGGCGAGCGCGCGCAGCGCCGCGTTCACGTTGTTGAGCTGGTGCACGCGCATGCGCCCGCGCTCGCGCTTCTGCAACGCGTTTGCACACTCGCATGTCAATCTCTTACATACATTGGTAGCTATCGGCGGGTTTACTTACGCCGTCTACTAAAAACTAAATTTACAAAAATGCATTTATGTCATTTCATACATTGTGTATACGTGTACTAGATTGATTGGTTTCATTTAATTGAGTTTAATTTCTGTTTTTAGGACAATAAAATAACAGTTTGCTTTTAAAAGGTTTTTCACCATTCATTTATTTTATAATTATTATACCATCACGCCAGGTTTCTTACGGGGTAGGCGGAAAGCATCGAATGCCAAATATCTCGGTTCTTACAAAAGCGACGCGCTTCATCTACATTGAGCGCTCTCTTCATGCATACACGCCGGTTTTGGCGACTCTGGGATCCTCCGCGGGCCACGGTCGCGAGAGGTCGGTTTCGGTGTCTCTCGGCCCCTACACATATCACACCCAAAATAGGAAGGCAGATTTTCAAATGTAATTGCGATCGAACCAGAAGTTTCCGCGATGCGGCGTGACACACGCCAGTTTGGGCGAGTGTGGGCGTGTGTGGGCGAGTGGGGGCGAGTGTGGGCGAGTGTGGGCGAGTGGGGGCGAGTGGGGGCGAGTGGGGGCGAGTGTGGGCGAGTGTGGGCGGTGCGTGCATACGTACGTATTGCTGCGCGGTGAGCACCTCCAGCAGCGACAGCAGCACCTCCCCGTCGCGCAGCTCGTGGAACAGGTCCTCGACCGGCGGCTTGCCGTTCTGCCGACGAGCGTTTTACGACATCAGTGTTAACCGTGACGACTTGCTGATATGATCGGCCGCTCCCACGTGGCCTCGGCGGACTACTGGTTCGTTTGCGGACACGTACTTGAGTACAATGGCCGAGGCCGAGATATTGTAGTAGCGCGAGTTTCAGGTTCGATCCTAACTGTGCTCCCGTTTATATGATGGCCGTTCGAACATTTTATTTAGTTTTGATAGGTATGTACATATCAGATTAATTAATTTTAATACCACTTTTCAACCACAAATATCGTCTAGGCGAGCGTTTGACAAATGTACTTAAATGTTATTCAGTCAGTGCAGGACGTTAACGGTAGATATGATCATTATTAATAGGTTTATATTAAAATGATGGCATTAATTTTCAGCCGCGCAGAAGTACCAAACGGACGCATAGTCGAGATCACAGTTGACGTAACCACAAATGGCAGACGTCAGCCGAGCGTCGGCTGCGGGCGGTGGTCGGTGGCGTTTTCAACATCATGTAACGTTAACTGTCGCATGGAAAAAAAGGAGCGTGAGTGGTCGGCGTTGCGGATGAAATTGTCCTTAATTATGTGGCACCGTTTCATTTATTTAGATAGGCGCGCGGCGATCGGGCTCATCTCGTAACTCACTGGAATGTACGGACACCCGGCCACAAAAATTCAGGCCGACTTCACAAAAATTGCTACGTTTGTAAAATTTAATATGACTCGGGATATGCCCACGGGGAAGAATGACTTCGTATGGAAATCACCACACCTTTGAATTTCGATAGTGTTCCCTAAAACGTGTTCAGTTTCCCAACCCTCAATTAGCTGGCCCGTAATGGACCATAGCTCGAAGGAGGTTCCCGACCGGGGGTCATCTATCTGTCTCTTATCTTCTATATACAAATGAGAACAGCCGAATTGATTTGGAAGATTTCTTTTTTGTTGTATCATGAAGGACGTTACATGTCATTAATGAAAATAAAGCCTTATAATAAAAATATCATTACATTCGATATTAGGTTTTATAATATTTTATTTTTATTAGACAGCGACAGACCAATCAATATCGACAGAACGACATCTCTCGGGGCAGCTCGTATTAACATAAAAAAATCAATGTAACTTTATTTTAGAGAAATAGTGAGAACAAGGTCTGCCGGGACAGCTTCTTATAAATAAAGGTTTAAAATAATGGACATGTCATTTCACTGAATTCTAAAAAAACATTCAAATGTTACCTTTGCTAGTTGGGAATTTATCCATTTTGCGAAAGTTTTCTTTTGCACGTCTTCTCTTTCATCTGAAAAAAGATATATAAACAATAAGTTCGTATGTCCGGCGAAGTACGAGGCCGGCGAGGGTTTGTTGTATTTCGATAACCAACCACTGGCGTAGCACCGCAGGTCATGTACATTATAACAATTCAAATAACAAGTTTTTTCCTATCCTATAAAATCCTTTTTTCCCTATCGACAAACAGAAAAAAATAAATGTCTTGTAGCTTGCACCAATAACGGAATGGACGACATCCAATACATCGAGCGCGGCGCGCGCGCCGACCGCCGCCTCCCGCGTCTTCAGCAGAGCGATGCCTCCGATATATTTATGTACTAATAGAAATATTCTCATATCGTTTCATTTAGTTTTCGTCCAAACGCGAACCTTCTCACTGTAACGGCCCTATATCGTGCACCACTTCACTTTATTTGTTCAAAATCTCAGTGTTCTTTTTATCGATTGAGCCGTCATATTCAATGTTTACATTGTCAGATATATGTATATCCAACTTAAAGAAGTACGTATTATGTGATAAGCGTCGACCAGGCCAATTCGATTCATATTGATTGTAAAGGATAGGAGAGCGAGCGCGCGGTGTCGGCGTCTGCGTTCAGTAGGCTCGGTACAGATGTTCCGCGACCACCATGCTTGGCGGTCCGGGACACATGCAATGGCCACACGGCTGTTTCGCTACCTGTAAGGACACACGCTGCCATATTACAAGGATGTAGACTGGTCGCTCTCTGCTCTCTGGCCGTCGCCGCGCCGCGAATGTCGAACACGCATTATTTATAACCGGCGGCGAGGGAAGCAACCCCACGCGCACATTATGTCGACACGTTTGTCGTGTACCCGTCCATCGAGTCATAATTCGATATTCTAACTGTTTAATTCATTTGTAACTACTAAGTTCGTTCGTACAGTCATATGGGTTATACATCGATCCTACCGTGTGATCAGTCCGTCGCCTATTATAGTATTAAGAACGCACGTATTTTCATACGTAAACTAGGTGAACCTTATTACCACACCGGTAAGTATTATATTACAATCAAATCGTCAAAAATGACATAAAATATTTGTGTATACGCGTAAGCAACTACCAGTGCATTAATTTTTATTTTAAAATAGTAACAGAACTGCAAAAATGGAATAATTAGCGTCAAGTGTAGTGTGTGTGAGTATAATAAAGCTATTATTAGCGATATTTGGTAATTAAATTGTTTATACATGTTTATATGTCGCGGTTGGTACAGGGCCATACACTCACTTATTGCTTGCTCGTTAAAATGAAAGTTAAGGATTAGGCGAAATCGATTCTACGTGTACGACATCTTTTCCAGCTTCCGTGCAGACAAAGCCGCGGGCCACAGCTAACCTTTCATAAAATCTTTAGATCCACCTTCTCCGAAAACATTCTTTTACTCGTAATGCGTCGCGGCGCCCGCACCCGCCACCCGCCACCCGGCAACACGGCCAGCCGCCGCGGCACTTATTGGAATTGTAAGTACGATGACATATTACAAGGGACCGGCGCCCGTTGGCTGTCATCGATAGACAACGGCGAGATTGTCGTCGATCCGAGACCGGAACCGAGTCGCAGCGGATACGGACTCGTCTGCAAAAACTCGCCACGCGGGGCTCGCCCTTCAACTTATATAAAGCTATGTCCCCAATGGACTTATAAGTGTCGGCCCCTCGCCGCAGGAGAGATCTCGACAGAGCGTCTATACTCTGTACACCATGGTAATATTCTTAGGCGTATGTAGCATGTGTGTGTGTGTAGCATGTCGTGAGTGTACATAATATATCGTAAATCAGTAACGGAGAATTAATATGTCGTACGCGGCGTTGCGATGTCCGTCCGTCCGTCGTCAGCTAGTCGTCGTAACGTTACCATCGATCCGTGGACTCGTTCTCGAAGGACGATTACACATATTATTACACGAGCGATTCGTAAATTTCGTACCTTTTAGATGCTTCGATGGGATTTGTAATTTGTAAGTTAGTTGCAATGGTGTTGTATGGCTCGGCTGATTGAAATGACCACTTAATCTCGGATGAATCTGCATCGTCGGCAGAGTCACCGCGGCCGTCTATCGCTCAATTGTTTTAATCTATGGAACGCTTAACGAGTCAGAGAAAGAACGAGGCGGATGACATCACCGCCGGCGACGCTGGCCGCCGCTGGCCGACGCTGGCCGCCGCTGGCCGTCGCATCCCGTGTTCCGAGGCGGAGGTATATTCCGACGGTGGCGATGCTCATTCGCTCGGCCGTCGGGCGTTTCGATCTATTATGATTTATTTGAAATCTATTTTCGCAGAGTCAAGGACGCGGGGATTTCTCGTACGATGTATTATATTATTCATTCGATAATTACATTTGATTTCAAGGCTGAAATCGAAACTGATATAATTAAAGATAGACTCGCACACGTGTCGTGTCGATCCATTCATACTAAATGTTACTCGTAAACTGCTAGGTTGTCTAAAAAGCAGTCGTAACTATGTAGTTGTGCGGCGAGCGGGCGAGCGATACATGGCAATCGGCAACTAATGCAATCATTACACAGTGTCGCACACGCTCCGGGCTCCGGGCGACGAGAGGCGGCCGGCGGCCACTTTGTGAGGAAGAATATGATCTGTTGAAAGGTGAAGCGGATAAGATTTCATAGTTGGCAGCTTTCTTCGTCACAATTGGTGCATGACAGTGTGCGAGCTGCATTCTCTGTACACGGCTATATCGTGTATATTGAGTTTGTGCAATCGTTCTGTTAGCTGGCCGCCCGCGGGCGCTCTGCCTCGTGGACAACTGTACAACATTCAGCCGTTCCTTTGAAAAAAGGATACATTTATGAGGTGCCTAGAGAAACTACAATTTTTTTATTGTAGATAATAAATTATTGTTTTTACATTGATGGATTTGAAACTTCATTTACATATCTGTAGATATATGTAATTCACTATCCCAACAGTTCTGTGTCCAGGGAACTTGATCACGCCTGTGATAAATATTTATGTGACGAGTATTATATTGTTCTCAGTGTCTGAGAGTAACATAGTTTCCGGAACGTACTCAGAAGACTATCCAAGTTCGTGGCGCGCGGCTGTTGCCGCACTGGGTCTGCGTCATTGGACCCGGGTGGCGTGGGCCTAACATGTTGCTATTAATATGAAACTTAACATTTTCTTGTCTGGAGAACATTATTATTATTGATATATATATATGTCGCACCTGGAGTCATGAGTATAGTCTTTACATTGATACACAGACGTCAATAAAAAAAGAAGAGATATGGCGTCATCAGAGCCTGGGCGGAGAGAGTGAAGCCGTGAAAGAGTGGTGATCTAGTTGTTTC
>DWGJ01002366.1:0-16012 GCA_018246895.1 Aspitha aspitha aspitha | reverse complement strand
TCATGTTTTAGTAATTGTACTTCGGCTTTGTGCGCCCCTCAGGCTATAGTAGACCGGGAGAAAAAAGCCGGCGAATAAACTCCCAGCACTCTTTTAACTCTAACTTTTAACCAGCATTCTTTTTTAAAGTTTTGATTCATTTTAAAGGGTGTAGATATATCTAGATTCACATTAAATCATAACATTTCTAACCATATCTTCAGTATACATGTGTGCCTCATCTGGTCTTTTAGAGATTGGGTTGTAGTGATAATTAAATATTAAGTATATCTATCTGTTTACGTGCTACTTTCATAATAATATTAAAAGTATGAATGTATTAGCGCTTTCAAATTTGTTAAACATAGAATTTCATGAGAAAAAAATATTGGATAGCCTAATTCTTCTTATTACATAAATTTGCACACATCTTATATGCAAAGTAGGTTAAATATCCAAGCCGCCATTTTTTCATTTCAGAAGCATCAACGTCTCTTGCCAACAAATCTCTACGTGATCTTGTACAACTTCAAGTCCCGCCACGCTGATGAACTCGATTTGAAAGCTGGCTACAAAGTGACCGTCATCGACACCTCTGATCCAGACTGGTGGAAAGGAAAATGCCTGGGCAAAATCGGTTACTTTCCGTCTAAGTATTGTACGAAACTGCAAGCCGGAGAGCGACCACTTCAAGTCACTCACAATCTTCAGGTAGATATAATATGCAAGTCTACTTGTGCACATTATGATAGAAAGGAAGATCGAAAAATACTATATATATCAGAATTAAAGCTATTCCAGAAGTGGATGTAGTTCGTAATTCCATTGTGTCAGGTATCCGATGGAGACAACGGCTTAATGCTCCTCCGCGACCAGATCGTTATACAAGTGGGCGATGAACTGGACGGGATGGTGATGATCCGCTCCGGAGACCACCGCCAGGGCGCGTGCCCGGTGAAGTTCCTCCAGGAAGTGTGACGCTTTAGATTGCCCAACTTCAACATTATGCGGGTAAACATGTATTATTAACTGTTAGCTCAAATACCTCCTCTTAAATTCACTCCATTAAATTGAAAAAAAATAATATAAAATGTAGCTATATTTGAATAATTTGCCTTTGGGATTGACAAAAACATTGCTGCCCATTTAACATCCAGCTTGAAAAATTACATGGGAATAATTATAAATGCTTTACCTACATTTGTATAACGATTTAACAATAATGTGATAAGATGCTACTACGAGTATTATACCATCTTGTCGCTTACTAATTGAAACCACCATTCCAGAGACGCGGGTCACTATCAGAGGAAAACAACAGGTTTTACGATCCAAAACCAATTCGAAGTGCTCCAGTTACTCCATGTGACAGCGATAAGTCGTCGTGGTCTGACTGGTCCGCTTATGACGCGAGGAGGTCTGATAAGGCCAGCTATGAGGCATCGGTTGAAGGGGTATGGTGGTGGAAAAGGCCTTTAGGCGTAAGGCGGACCCAATGTCAAAGATGTGGAGCGTCATCCTCTACAAGACCTCTGAGAATGACCCCGTGCGCTGGTTATATCCAAGATGAGGATTCCTACGAATCTCGTAGAACCCCATCTTCGGACAACCGCCCGCTCCACTTTGTGAAACAGATGTTTTTGTAAAGGACTACAATTTGGCATGTGACGGATAATGCCCAAAATAGGAAATGTATTCTAAACTAGCTTAGTACCTACGTAGTAGTTCTTAGTACATACATTTGCGCTATTGTGTAAAAATTTGGTTAAATTTGAACAATGTCACTATGACGTAGGTATTTTATGTTGCATTAATGTATGTGAAAGTATATTTGTTACGGTTACATGGACTATCCATTATAATCCATTAAATTGCTTTGGTTGAAATGTGAAACAGAAATCGCATGGGCTTTAGGGAAGAACGCAGTTTACTTTTTTGTAATAAAGGTGATCCATAGTAGGTATTGCCATCACTTAGATTCCGACGTATCCGGAGTCGCTAGTATCAGCTAATATGCAATATTATAATAACTATGATCTTGTGTCGTATCAGTTACATGTAATATATCTGCTGAGTTCTTGCAAAACTGATTCTTATGAATATAATATTTATTGTTATATTGATCACATACATATACATATGTATAACTTTTTGTATTTCATTTATTTGATACGCACTATTTCGTCCCGTAAGTTTATAAAACGGCCTATTTATTTATCTTATAATGAAAATCCTTCCATATTTTAAGGGTTACTTTATATATCATATTTATTATGCATGTTATTATTGCATAAAACTATTAAATAGCTATAAACATATTGTCGCAACATATCATTGTTAACAATATATTTACTGCAATATTGTTAATTTTTATTAAGTATATGACGTTGTAAATAAAAGTACCTATATACACGAATGAATTATTTATGTATTTTCGAGTGGATAAGATTTTATTTGTGTATGATGTTAAGATGTTTCATGCCTACACTATGTCCTAGTCCAATTTTAATTTAACCATTGTAAATCATTAAACTTTCTTTTTGGTCATTTCATTAGATGAGATGTAAGTTATGTTTTAAATGAGCATATTATATCTAGAGTATGCCTAGCATAGTAAGCGACGGTACCTAATAAGTTAGACGGACAGTACCACATGTCAAGTAGGTGCCTACTATTTGTACAGTAATATTTAAATAAAAAATAATAATAACAAAACAAATATCAAGCTATAACTACTGCAAATTCAACTTCATGAGGTCTGTTGTATTAAGGAAAAAAATAACTGCTAACAATTAAATATTTACTAAACTATAGACATAAACAAGAATAATGTGCTACGGAAATTATAAGTGTGAATTAATATATGAATAGATTCGTTGATTGTTACGAGTGTATACATATATGTATGTATGTCATTGCGTTATAAGTCTCATATTTCTGAAATTATAAAATAAAGTCATTGTCATAAATTTTGTTAAACTTTGAACGCTGTTTAAAAAATATGTTCCTACTGCTTACCTCCAGAGATAATCCGATAATATAAAGACATAAGAGATAAGAGATTTGGAATTAAAATCTTTAACCAGTTCATAAATACCTGTCTTGTTTTATATCGATGAGCTGTAATTTACAACTTCTTGGGGTTTAAGCATTTGTGGTGTATTGATTAACAAATAATTTAATGATTCATAGCCTAGCTACATTCCTGTCAATAAAAAAATTTCCCAACGAAATTAGGGCTTTTACACACCGGAGGTATCCAAACAGGGTATGTAGTATGTTTCAATATATTAATGTTATTGGAATGGAGATAGGAGGGGGAGCTATAAAGGTTTTATAAAAGCGTTCTTATAATGTATTTTGGATATATTTCGCGAATTTATTCGACTGAATTTATAAAATGAGCGGTTGCGTGCATGCAGGTGGAATTTATTATACTACCTCCGGTGCGCAAACACCTTTACTAAACAGAAACCAGTAAATAAGTATAGTGGTATTCACAAATACAAGTACCTATTTGATATAGAAGTTGATTTGAAATATTGAACAGTTAGAAATAGAAATATATTTCAAAATTGAACTACATAGAATCTGTAGTTTGCAAGAAAACATTCCCTGTGTTACATATAAAAGAATCAAAATACATATTTATAAAAGAAATGAATAAATAACTTGTAGATTACGTAGTAACAACACACAAACCGCAATAACTTAATAAATACGTACAATGCAAAAAGTAAATACTTATGTTACATTTGGTGGGCTCGCGTATATACCCGCGCATGCGCAATGTAACATAACCACAATAAATTATACAACGTAGCTACGTAGATATGCAGTTATACGTATACGTATTTATGCAGTGAGTGCGAAGAATAAATATATGTACTTATATTAAGTAAATTATTGTAATTCAATGTTGAACGCATTCTTATGATAAACAGTAGAGAAACTAGTCCTTTCTTAAGTTATTTTCATCAACTATCAGAGTATTGGTCGTGTAGTCATGTATCGCAATCATCATAATTATTTTAAATTTTTACGGAGAATTTGCTTGGAATAGATAGTTATTAAAATGTTTCACATATTTTATAGATTAATAAACTAGATAGTTGTAACAATTATTTGTTGTATAAATCAACAAAATCGTAATTATAACTCAAAATATGAAAATTATTATGTAGTATGCACCTATTTAAATTAGGAGGGCTCCTAACGTTATCATTAAACGTTTGATAGTTAGCCTTGCGTATGGAAATTAGAGGTATGTACCTACTTGGAAATTATAAAATTAAACAGACTTATTGAACATGGTCTCCGTAAGAGTACATATTTATAATATGTGAGTAGTTTATCGATAGTGGATAGTTAACTGAGTTAATTGTTTAGTACAAGTTTATTACGTATACATACAAGTATTTTTTTTAATAAATGCCATTTGTACATAACGATAAGAAAACAACAGTTTTTGAAGTGTCTGATTGTATGTTGGCTCATCCCGCATAAACTATACCTAATGGATATACATATTTTAATGAAATCTGACGTGATGGTTAGGTACTTGTCAGATAAGTAAATTTATAGGATAGTTTCAGGGCGAGAAATTATTTTGTTCCCACGGAAAGTACGAAAAATTGTTTAATCAAGAATTGTACTAAAACTTTCTATGTATTTTGACAAAATTTCGCATGAAAAAGGGCAAACTTTTTAGGTTATGAAATCTAAGTGCAGTTACACAAAAATTGCTGTTCATTTTACTAATCACGTTAAGTGAAACCGTGGGGCAGAGGCTAATTTTATTGATATAGTAATAGCTGATAGCACCAATAAGCATCTATAATATCTGGCAACCGGCAAAAAAACTGAACATTCCAGTTATTGCATTTGCTGATTAGAAATCAAATTTTATTGGGCGCAGTGTATAGTTGAAAAATATTACTGTGACCTAATTGAATTGTCTGTGTATTTTGATTTACGTACGTTATGTATCCGGCGTAGCATTGCTCGTGTTATCATGTCTATATTCAAAGTAATCGCCCCTCAAATGTTACATTAAATATTCATGTACCTACTTTATTCGTGTTATCACGAAATGTAGCTGCATTATGATTCATCTTATGATTAAGGTAACATATATGTAGTTAATATCATATAATATACGTTATACCTACATATTTAAAATTCTGTGTACATGCATACATATTAATTTATATTTTGAAGCTATGAGTTAAGCAGTTTCACATCTATTATATCGTGAATATTTTACAATCAATAAATTTAACTAAGACTTCTTATTCTATTTTCGTCCTGTATCTGATATAACTTTTAATTACCTATATATAAAAGGTGATAATTATGTAATTGAATCATATTTTATTTAACACGTTAAAACCGTCCCCTTGAAGTTTTAAGTATAATTATGTATATTATATGAATATTTGTATACCTTTGACATAGTAACCAATTTATCGTTAGGGTTATCACGTTGATTGTAAGATAGCATCAATAAATAGAAATAAATACTAGAGATAGGTACGTAATGATTTTATAAGAAAGTTGGCATCTAGTAACAAAACGTACCTCCTCGATATCATATTTGCCCATTAATAAATAGGTACCGATAGTAATTTTATCAAATACCTACTTCCCTACTCATATGAACATTGAAGAATGCACTCCGTCAAATCTTGAAATATACCTAGTACTTAAATGTTTTAAATATATGCGACGTGCAATACCTGAATAGGTACCTACCTACCTACATAGTTCATTTTATAAAATATCACTTTTCTATATTTTGATAACGTTTTCTGTTAAAAGTTCATACAAATTACATATAGATTCAACATACCTATGTTACGAACATTAAATTTCTTTAACTTCGTTTTAGTCAGCCAGTTCCTTTAACAAAATGCATCTAGTCATAACATTTTAGTTATTATAGGTATACCTATCTAATTAACTTTTGAAATATGTAGGACTGTATATGCGCATATTTTATTATTTACACGTGATTGTTTCGATATGTTTAATACCCTAAATACGTACTGAAATTTCATTCAATATATATGTACATTATTACCAACTCACAGCGGGATGTAGGTACTAGGATGAAATCGATCAAATTAACACTGAAAAGATAGGCTTGCTTGTCTTTTCTCATACTTGTTCATTGTTTTCTTAATTACGTTCTTAACAAACACATTCCTCGCTACGCATCCTCGCCCATCCCTGGTGGAAACGCACCCTTAGTGTCAATAGATGTTACTAATATCTACTGTGAAATGAGAGTATTATAATTTTTTTAAGGCTTCACACTCATTAGTACACTTTCGCTATGAGTTGGTAAAAACTTAATTATCATGTAATATTTGTTACTTAAATGAATTACATAAATGTCGCTTGTTATTTTCATATTTATAAATAGTGTTGTATTATTATTATTAGGAAAATAAATATTGTGTCATGATATCAGTATTTTATTTTAATATCCAATAACTACACGATTTGTTTAACTACTGCTATGTATGTATAAGTTGTCTATTATTTGTATTAGTGTAATTGTAAGAGCTGTGGATTTTTTGTATAAATAAATAAATAAATAAAAAAGTTGTCCTAACGTTGTTACAATGCCTTCTGACTGCCTTGATTGGGTTTGATCGATGTCACGCAGGTTTAAACGGCGATTGCATATAGAGTTAAAATTAAATCCATATGAGAGCTATACGTATATCCTGATACGTGGAAAAAAAGAAAATCAATTTCAATTATAATTATAACATGTAGTGCCTCATTGCTCCTGGTTACATATTCTACTGCACGTCAATAGTGCCGATTGTAGATTTACTTGATACAATAGCCAGACACATAAGATACATAAGTATCTTATGCGTCTATCTAGGCACGTTATTGAGCGATTTCTGTCTGCAAATATTTGGGAACTCCAAAACCCCCGTTGGTAATGACTTATCCAATTTTAATATGATTTATTAGAAAACTCTAAGGGATACTCGTTTGGTATAAAGCGTCACCTTACGTTGGTTTCCAGCATCGCTAGTGATTCGAAGTATGAACTATTCATTTCGTCATTATTCCGGTAGATGGTGCTTAAACCGATCTTCACGTTAACATTCCTACATGACAACTTGCTTCGTCTTGATACTTAATTCAGTATAATAGGTATTATGGTAATTATAAAATGAGCAAAGTTAATGGAATTTAAAAAGCGGCTCGCACCTAATTACTAACTTAAAAAGTTTTTACTTAAAGTAACGAACCGAAACATCTTGAGCCTGTTACGCTACGGTGCACGCACAGCTAGCTAGTCCCAACAAGTCACAGTAAACTACCAGTCAGATGTTCAACCTTATATAACATGACCATATAAATCGATACATTTGTTTATAAATTTATTGTTTAGTCGATTGCACATTCCTATTTACTTTCTATCGTGTTAATTGCTTGTTAAAAACATTAACATGAACTTGAATGCGTAGTGCATAGTTAATCTACTGGTTTTTATCTTACTGTGGTCGAGTGGCGACCCTACTTTTCGCCTCCTCGACATGCCATGTGTCGATAACCCTGTAGCAGACGCGGCCTACCATCACGCCTGCGCCAATGTAATCTCTCGACGGCGGCATTAACTTGGTGCATTCCAATGCCTCACTTTCATATTTTCCTTAGTCGATTTACTCTAAAAAACGTGTTCAATAAGCACAATTGGAAATTGTAGATACGTAATAATTTAATTATTTACCTTAATAGCTTTTTATTCTATTATTATTCACAAAATATTGTCATAAGCAATCCAGTATGCCGCCTTCATAATAGTCAACATTCCTTCACACAGATGGCAGCACTGAAAATATTTGACATTCCGCAGATTCCAATCGCAGTGGGCTCGGCTCAAATGTCAAACGCGACTATTTCGTCAACAGAGTCGTGGCGCGATAGTTGGATTTTATGAAATAACAACAAATAACACAACAGTGCATTTGCCGGACAATGGGTATTAAACGATAGATCTAAGGTTATTATTCTACGACGCAGGAATTTCTGACAAGACGTGTTCGCTCGACGTTAGCTTGCTTACTTCGGAGTTTTTGCAAATCGTTTCTTATTGATTTTCGTTCTTCGCCGGTTTTTAACCCTGTCATGAAGTTTTGTTATGAAACTCGTATTCGTGTGTAATATTTATTCAACTTAGTTTTATCCTCGTCTCGTTTTTAATAAGTTTTTCGTCATATGGTGAAACGTTATAAACACTACATTCGCAAATAGTGACAACGTGGGAAAAACGTAAGTATTGTTATTATTATATATATTTAGTTTAATTTTATGTGAACATTACAAAAATGTATGTTTTTAAATGCATGGAAATATCATGATTTCATTCTAATACGCAATATTATAATGTTTTTTTAAAAACAAAATGCACTACAAATTTCGAGCAAGTCAATAAACGTGAAAACATCCAAATATTTTCTTAACAAGTTCCGTATGAAAGTAATTAGGTGCGAGAATCGCTCATCAACATTGCAATGGAATAGAGTAGTAAGTACGTATAAGTACCTACCGGTTTGATTTGCGAACGCGTTCGCAAAAAATTCGCCGCTACGAGTATCGCGGTATCGGCGGGCAGCGGGCAGCGGGCATGGCAAGGAATCTCGAGCATAATAGTGTGGAATGCGACCGATACGCGCCGTGCTAACTAAGGCTGCCAACTGTTACACTCTCAATGCGGGACATCAGTTGTTCATGCTACAGCCACACAGACCAGCTTTATAACTTATTATGTGAAACAGTTTCTAATAAATGTGTGTGGCATGATGTGCACAAATCACATATTTTAGCAATTAAATACTGTTACGGTTGACATAATATAAAACAAAATTTTAATTACGTACATCATAAATTAAACCCGCGAAATCTTTATGGACTTTTAAACTATATATCTCTAAATCTGTTATTCAATTTTATTTCATATTCAATTATTCTTTTACTCCGAAATTTATTCAACAAAGCCGTATTTTACGAAAGTATTGTTAAAATAAAGTTTCAATGGAACTGTTCAATTCGTAAAACGTTCCTTGAAAATAAAGCAAATGTTGACAATTGCTATAAGTACCTACATAACATGTCACTTCAGTTTTCAATTCGGGACTGTCCCGCAGAATGAAAAATAACTGTCGGCTATGGTATATTATACGTCTATTCCCACACGGCACACACACAGGGCCTCCAGTGTGGTGATAAGAGCTCGATAATACTAGCGATTGCCCAATATGACCCCGTGCATCGTTGTATTAAATTTACTTGGAAAAGGTTTACTTATTATCGTAACATTTCGTCGTACTAGAAAAAATACGTTACAAAATAGTAATGCAGCCTCTCGAAAGTCTTTAAACATTTATCGCATGTTCTCAGGGGATGTCAGAAGTAGTAGTAGTCATGTAAATATAATTGAGTATTTAATACATATACCTATTTTGATTGCAAAGAATAGTTCACCTTGGAAATCATATTTAATGCAATAATAAAAGAAGCTTGTGGAGAATGAACCAAGACATCAAATAGTCATTATTGCCTGTTAATACAGATACAATTCATGTTTATCAGTACCGAGGTCACGATGACATAGATTTCACGTACTGTACAACTGCCAATGCTTCATTTTCATAAAATATCTTGTGGATAAAAAAATTATGTTTGATACTTGTTCTCAGTATCTTACATTTCATCGAAATTTCTTCGGTCCCTTCTTCATAGCAATATTAGAGTAGGATCAGAATGGCCAGTGATGATACCCTACGTACAATTTTCTCAAGTAATCGTTTATAATACATACAAATGTGAAGTGAATAATTCACTTGGCTAATCATTATATAGGATGCTTATCTATCTCAAAATTATCTTATAAATATTGGAGGTCAATGTAAAGTTTGCTTCAACCTAATAGTCCATTAAAATATTAATAGTTGTTTTGGTTGTTGTAGATAAAACTGTATGTTATCGGTCATTCTAATTTATAGCTATTTTATTGGTAAGAGAAGAAAAGACGAAATACACTCAATTTATATGTAGGTATAGCTGTACCTTATTTGAAATGTATATAATGTATAATAAGTATCTACTTAGACTACCTATGTTATAAAATTTATAATGAAATCGTCAATTTTTGTCTCTTAAGAAAAGCTTTCATTCTTATTTTTCACCTTTAGATTTCGGTTTTTTTGTCTATTTCATTTTAATATCACTGACTTTTGTAGAGAAAATAATGACATATAATGTTTCATCGTACCGTACAAATATTTAGAGTTGTAAAAAGTCCGTTGTGAATTTTGTTCTGTTCGAATACAAAAGCTGGCTTACTATACGTACTTTTGTGTACAGTTTGGGTAACTGTATAAGCGAAACATCTGCTGCGCTCCCCTCCCTTCTCGACCCTCGGGCCACGTGCGCCACACGAGGGGTGGCTGCTCTAAAGAATACAGAGCGCACCCTAAATGTGCGCATTCCAAACAATGTATAAAACATCCGAAAATTCAAATTGGACCTTATATCCTCTACTTAAAATTCATTATTATTCAATGATACTGGCAATAACCGAAATATGTTATTATTTTTAACGTAAGGAATGCCGGAGTTCCACCATGTGACTTTCTTTTTTGGTACTTGCAGGTGATGCCTTTAGTACTACAGTTTCGATGTAGGACACCGTCGTCGTAAATTTTATCTTTATTTGAAAACAAAGAAGTACGAGGTATTAGTCGTATCACCGAAATAAATGCTTCTGTAATTCTAATTTAGGCTACAAAAGCCCCTTAAAATAGATCTTAAACATGAGGCTGCCACATAGAGCAATGAATTAATTAGATGTTTATCAAAACAGTTTCGGTCATCTTTTTGAAAACTTAAATAAGAACATGACATATTTGACGTATTAATAATAACAAATATGAATTTATTAGATTTAACCTCAAGTCAATATACGAAAACAGCCTATTACCTACGTAAACAATTCATATTACCTACCACCACATGAATACGACTTTATGTTTCATAATCGGCGTATCCAATACGTCACATCCGGCCCAATGTCGTGCGTTCAAATAAATTCTATAACAGCACTAAAAGCTTCACATAATATCTAGTTCCTGTTCCGCTGTACTGCGCCGTGACCATTCGAAGAGGTATGCGTATGTGTCGAATGATCTATTCTATGCGTATTGACCGGCATACCATCCGATGTAGGGTTACCATGCGATCATGTGACTTGGGACTACTGAAAAGCATTTGATGGTAAGGCGAGTCATGCTCCTGATGTTATTTAAACCAAAAAACAACAGCGGCATTTACGCGTCTTGTATATTTTATACATTAATGTCGATTTTATATATTTGTCGAATTATTGTGAATATTATACGAGTACACTAAGATAGCTGTGAGATAAAGAAGCTAATAGTGTGGCTATATTTATAAAAAGTATAAATTTATTTTCATATCTAAGTGACTAAGAATTATTTTCACAACTAATGAAATACACAAATGTAATATAAAGAAAGATAGAATGAAGATTTTATGTATCGGTATATAAGATGAACGTCGTAATATGGTTTATATTCATGGTCACCCTTTCCAGGTAGGTAGGTGCGCGTGACTTCGCCTTAGGCGAGAAAAATTCTATTGTGGTTATTGTACCAAATTCCACATCAGCAACGTAGCCAATGCTCTCCGTGTCTACACAAGCGAAATTTCGTTCGTTCAATTTATGTTATACACAAACATGTTTTATTAAACGTGTTTCATAAAGTATTTTTTTAAAGAGCATAGAAAAAAGGGAGGCTGCCTATTTGTAACACTACAACAATGGACATGGTATTGTAAGAAAAAATCGTTTCATAAAATCTAATATTATCCCTCCCATATTACTACGAAAGTATAGAGAAATGAAATTATAGATAAAGATGCCTTACACCACCATGTCCCAATGCGTCTCTAATCAAGAAAACGAAGAATAATACTAAAACTATTTACAAAAACGAATAAGCTTTTTTAAACCCTTCTGCAACGGATTTCAATAACATACTATTAGGAAATGTGATTGTTTGATGTATTCAGCATTCTTGTCACATCTTCTGTTATTAATGTTGTGTTGACCCCTCTCCTACATATTGTTCTGTATGAGAACGTGCGACAAAATCATCTTTTTATGTTAGACATTTACACATTCCACAAATTTCACGTTTGTTACAACAATCATTAAGATTTAAGGCCGAGATTTGTACAACAAACACGTCAACAACGTCGGGAATGTGCTTAATCGTGTAATGTTTATATCATTTGACAGAATATACAAATCGTTAAAGAGCTATCATAAAACCACAGCCGTGCCCCATCGAAATATCTCAAATAGCGCGTCACGAAAACTACGCTATAGTCATTTAAACCAGCACATGTTTTTTATTATTTTGTTATTCTTATTTGTATTGTATTAGGTTTATTTAAACCACTTAATAGCGCTTGATTTCATGAAGTTCATTATAATAATTAAATTATTTCACGCTAAAAATATAATACAGTAATGTTCCTTCAGATTTTCTTAACAATCTGTGTTTCACGCGACGATATTTATGTGTGTCGGTGAAAAACATATTATTTAGCATTCTTCCAGATATTAATGTTTTATATATAAAGACATTTATAGTTCGCATTCAAAATAAGAAATGTTGTGTTTTCATCATTGAGTTCACGGTTTGTCAATAATACTTGACCCAGTTGCATCCAGGCAAACGTTGTAACTATGGTGCTACGGTATGCATACGGTGAATTAGTAATCATCGAGAGCGTAGTGAGTGGCTAGTATTTATTTCGGCATTATCAAATGAGAATGTCACATTTTGCCCGGACTGGCAACGTTTGATCCGCACGGCGGGCATTGGCTGTGTTCCCGCGGGCCGGTATGCGACCGATCGCCACGTTTCACAACTCTTTGTTTGATCATCTGAGCGGACTGTTCTTATTTACGCGCTGCTCGCACAGTTTGGCGCACGTCTGTCCAACGTCTAGCCGTTTACGTGCCCCGAGGAATTTCCACCGCTTCGGAATTCGCATGCTTCCGACTTATGATTACGGCGACATATCATTCCCGGGCCAAATATTTTTACAGCCACACTTGGCGGTACGAAACTCTTTGTGCAAAACGTGGGCTCGACATGGTCACTCTACAATAAAACTGCATCTGAACTCGGACGCCTGTTCCTAAAAACTGTATAGTTAACGAAAACAAGAAAACGGGAATTTGTATTAAACATATGGCATTAGAATTCTGGATTCATATCAAATACAAGTGCAAGAAATATACGATACTAACTAAACTTCGTAAATATTTCATAATAATTTGCTACTAATGCATATTCACTAATTTCTTAATATGACATTTTATTAATATGTAGTTGACTTGTAGGCTATAGTAGGCAAAATACGTTTTAAGTTCTAAAATATAACATCCCCCAATACATCGTCAAAATCGTAAAACAGTGATTGATCTTACTTTAATCCTTTTAGATGATAGCTTCTAATATCCGTTATAAAAATCAGATTTTCTTTTAAATTTATCAATTTTACTGTGTAATATGCAATAGGACTCTCCTTGCTTTTCCAATCTGATGATTATTATTACATTATATTTTAATTCTTGCAATGGTTTCTGTTTTCAGTATACAGAAATGGAGAAGGTTGAGTCCGCCCTGGACGTGCTATCCCGCGCTGCAACCATGGTGCAACCGTGCCCTGCTTACCCCGCCAGTGATTCAGACGGCTTCGGTAATTACTTACCATACTTACTTCCTATTAAAATCAAGTGTCGTAGCACTATAAGAAATGCATGCATCGTCATGTGGACGGGAAACTTGTACGAAGGGAGGAAAAACAACAATTTTGCGTTACTAAACTCTTCAAACTCTTCAAAAAGCCGGTATAAAAAGATGAATATCAATAAATTTTTTTCGAATTCGCATATAAACCATTAATTTGAAATTTTTGTTTGCGAGGACTATTGACTTCAAAACTGCTTACATAATTAACAAATCTTTTGTGAACTTGTATACCTCTCTATTCAAAACTCACTCAATCAATGACATAAAAAATCTTTCTACAACTGAGTATAAGAAAATAATATGTTTCTATTTTTGTTTATAAGGTGTAATTATTTTTTAAGACAATGTATAAAACGTCATGATTTTCGTCATCATCATCTAGATAACATAGGTAGATAACCTACTGCTGTATCCTTCCAGTGTTTGACAATTGTCTCTTTTCCGATTAAGAAGAGCTAAACTAATTTGTTATCGCGTTAACAAGAGCTTGCCGAAGACGTGATTGCAATAATCTAAATATTATCTTCACTTTTTTCTTAATTGTTTATTCTTTCAAGCCAATAAAGAGCACAAATAAAAAATTATACTAATATTTAGGCATTATTCAAATATTACACACTGCATGCTAAATTTGGAACGGTACCAGACGTATTTGATATGCAGCCCACATGATGATGTAATGCTAAAGGAGTTCTCATATTAAAATTCTGCATTTGTACCGAACATTATAAGGGTTGAGGATCTGCATTAAGTATGTTTTCACTCTTGCAGCTGAACTCGTGTATTTATTCTCGTTTAATAATAGCACAAGACTTTATCACAAACGCCTGTAGATAAGCCATGTGTGAATACATGTTAGGTCCATGTTTATTTAAGTACATAGAAGGTTTTGTGAAATTTAATATATTATTATGCGGCTTATGAATCGTTATGCAATAAGACTAAATACATTAAAAGATCCCATTAAACTGCAGACAAGTTTGTGTATTTTGTTATACTTTCTCTGCTGTAATTATTGTGTTCTAGAAGTTTAAAGGAATGCATTTAAATGTATTTCTCAAAACCTCTAGAATAGATGACATCGAATTAAGACTGGCATTATTATAACGGTCATCGTCTGGAAGCGTAGAGCAAATCAGTCGTCTAGGAATCCAATGTCCGCTGTACTATACTAGTGCTCGATTGTACGAGTACCTAGTCGAGTGGCGAGATGGCGCGCGGCCTTGTAGGCGGGTCGCATTCCAGCTTCCAGGTGACATTGTTTCATCGTCATCCGCTTTAAGGAAGCCCACACATGTATCAGTATCGTGTACATAGTATTATGTCAATCTCTAGTTTCTTGTCTTTTATGAAGTAATGAATTTACAGTCGTAAGTTCAGTATAGAAATGTAATGACCGTTTCGAAATTGCACGTAGATGTTAGGTCGCAGTCACATAGACGCTGTAGTGAAGTAGAATCGTACTTTTTAAAAGTTGTCCTTAACTAGTACTATACGCCTTGTAATTTCTTCTTTTTCACCTATGAGTAAGTTTAAAGATCAAACTCAGTCTCATATGCATAGCTCCATTACACACAGAATACCCGCGTCATTGTGAAACCGAGTGGATTATCTTCCACAGGACTTTATCACGCCGTTACTCGGTGTCGAGAAGCAAACAGTCCATCTATTGTCACTCATTATTCCACATAACAGTCTCTGTACCTAATTCTCATTTCTTTTTCTCATTTTTGTACATAATATCAAGTTCGAACGAATTAATTGTCCGGGAATCCGCGTTCGCTGCGAAAGTCCATGTCGCGATGGCGTGCGACCTCGTAGGCGGGTCGCATTCCGTTTTCCAGGTGACATTGTTTTATCGTCACCTGCTTACAGGAAGGTCAGGCATCCATCTATTTATAAATGTTTTATTATATTTTACGCCACATCACCTCCTCTCGTTCGTAATTGTAAGTACATACGTCAGCGTGAAACTGATTTTAATCAATATGCAGGAATTCAATTGTCCATAATAATGTTATCTATATATAAATACGTGAAGGGAAAACTTTGGATCCCTTTTTACGAAAGTTGCGGACACGGAGGAGTATGAAATTTGGCACACTTATAGTTTATGTGTAGGAGAAGTGCAGAACGCTAATATTTTTCAATAA
>DWGJ01002365.1:0-16013 GCA_018246895.1 Aspitha aspitha aspitha | reverse complement strand
ATTGATTTAATGTACTTTATAAGCATTATTATTGAAAAATATTAGCGTTCGCCACTTCTCCTACACATAAACTATAAATGTGCCAAATTTCATACTCCTCCGTGCCCGCAATTTTCGTAAAAAGGAATCCAAAGTTTTCCCTCCACGTATTTATATTATGATTTTGTATTTGTATTGTTCACTTTGTATTTGGATTGTCGGTAGCAAAGGTATGCTCGCTCGGTAATGCGTGCATCCATGTGTATCCGACGCAAGTCGACGGCTCTGGCAGGACGCCACGCGGCCCGTGTATATATCATCGGGCTGTGACGCGTCCTGACGACGGTGGCACGGTGAAAGAAATCCCGAATCACCGCTGCAATTCGCACATCCATTCGCTTATTTGTTTTCGAAACACTGATACGGCTGGGGAACGCCAGGATTTATGGAGTTGGAAACGTTCGGGCGTGTTTCATTCGTTTGGGGCGAATGTTTTTTAACTTTTGACGACAAAGTTTGTAGTGTATGAATGCAATTTGCTACGTCTACCCTCATTTGTGTCGCTGAGTCGGGAGTCAGAACGTTCAAATTGGATATCTTTGACAGTTAGTTCTGTTTATGGGATACAATGTGCCTCAGTCGTATAAGCTTTTTGGCTGAAACTCGTAATCTAGATGTTGAATAAATGAAAAAAATACTAGTTGTTTTTATATCCCACGAACAGGTAATAGAGTTATCTAACTTGCAACAGGGTTTAGTGATGTCGCCTGAAAGCTAATCCGGACGTAGTGGGTTCGATTGCCACTTAAGACAGACAGCATTTTTCTGACGAGCACATTTGTTTGATCTGTGAATGCGTGTAATACAGCTGATAAACATATAATATTATATAGTGCGTACGGTATAATACTTGTACGGATATTTTTATATTAAGCCCAAACAGAACAAACAATTGCGCTAATCACCGAAGTATTAGTCCTGAGTTGGAATCGAACGCATTACCTCTGATTTTCCAGTCAGAGTCACTGATCACTCGACCACGAAGCCAGTTGCTTTATTTGGAATCAGATAGTCGTGCGTGGAATTCTCACCGGCGTTATAATTATGTTTATAGTTAGAAACATCCGCTAGAGAATTTACTAACTCTGCGTATACTCGTATATAAAATATTTAAAACATGATAAAGCACCCTGTATATGCACGTAATCTGTAACCCGTCCACACTTCTATAATGAGTTACGAGCGAAGTTGTCCCCCGGACATCAGTATACACGTAATAACAGCGCTACGCACTTTCAACTTCATACTACGACATACGAGTACGAGTATAACACCGCTACTCTGTTTTATTATGCTCTTAATTAACCCTCATATACCTTTTCGGAGATCTTACATTTTATATAAACCTGTATTTCGGTTATCATTATTAAAATAGTAAATAGTGTTACCCAGTATGAGCGTGGTAATACGTGCCCGAAAAACCGAACTATGAGATTTTCATTAGACGAGAATGCGATTAAATGTAACAAAATAAAAGTAAATATCTTATAGTCAGATACAGTAAGTATTTATGCTTCACAAATTTTGTTCCGGGAGAGCATAGAACCTACGACCCATGGTTAGAATTCAGGTTTATTTACCACTAAACCAACGGCCCGGTTAAAGAAAATGAAATGTTTCCGCATCGATATCAATATGTCTCGCGCCAATCAATGTTTGCTATGTTTGAAATATTACTATGAATTCAGAAAAAATATCAATACGAATGTATTGTATAATCCTACCCCTGGGGTACAGCCAAAGTATTGGCAACCATGAGCCTAATGATTTGCATTTATATACCCTCATAAATGATTATAACGCTCGCAAAGATGTTTCATATGTAACTTCTCTTGAGATAATGGGACAATGGAACAATATAAAGTTTAATGATGTACTCTGTCGTTGTTACAACTTTTATAGTTCAGTGTGTTAGTACATTAGCGTGTGATATTGTACGAAATACCATGCCATCCGAGGTCGCTGCTGGTGATAAATAACCGACCGTAATGTTAATAGAATTAACTGCACTGCACTGATTAATTGATCTGCGGGCAAAGAGCGGTTGGAATTTGCTAATGGATATTTCGTATCGGATTTTTTGTTCAATGAAATAAAATTCAAAACTGCCGAACGCTGTAATTGTTATAAAACGTGTTGATTGTTATTTATGTAGGTATTTGTTACCAAAAATGTATTAATGATTAAAATGTTTTGTCGCACACGGGTAATATCGAAAAATTTGGTGATTTCCAACTTTCGATCTTCGAATAACTCGATTGCCCCCTTGCATGAATTCAAACGAATCGAAAATTTAAAATAATTTATACTTCAATATTTTTTTAATTAATGATATTTGTCGTATCGCTATTTTGTTTATTAACAATTTCTCGTGATTGTTACAAATGTTAACACTATCGCCGAATAGACCGCTAACCGGCAAGACCTCGTTAAATAGTAACTCAAACAGCGATCCCAAATCCGGAACGAGGGACTCAACATTTATATTCTGTAAACATCAATCAATGCACAAGTAGGCTTTACATATATATTCTTATTCAAATTTTCTGTCAAAATATATTATGATAATAATGTCACTAAAGGCGATTTAACCTGAAGTTATTACAGCTTATACATATAATGCCACACAGCTACAAACATACATACATTACTAAATTATCTCAAAAAGACTCATGGTCCTCACACAAACATTGGTCGTCAGTGGAAATGTCAACGCAATAAAACTACTTTTGGTACACGTTCTTCATATATTTCAATGGGAAATAGGGATGTAGTCACACGGGCGATCGTGATTCGAGAGAGTCGGCCGTTCTTATGAAATAATCAAACGATGTAGGCGGTGACTGCGGCTCCAATGTTCGCCCATCAATAATGTATGAGTTTCAAGCGACAAAGTATGAAGACAAACATGGAGTTTGAGTTCATTTACACGTAGCGATAGAATTGCACGCTGCTCACACGCTGAACTGAGGCGGCCGCTTCATTGCTTGGGAATAGCGATTTTAATATAATTACTGTTCGACTCTTTTTAGTGCTCCACTGCTGGACCGGGTCTCCTCTCATAGTTAGAGGGATTTAGGCCGTAGGCTCACAGACTGGGCAAATGAGGATTTGTAGACTTCATACAGATTAGAAAATATTATATACTTTTATAACATCTCTATGGTGTGCGCAGGTTTCTTCACGTTGTTTTCCTTCACCATTATAGCAACTGATATTTAAATTTTAGTTATAAAACGCACGTAACAAATCAGAGGTGCGTGCCAGGATTGAACACCAACCTCCCGAGTGGGAGGCTGAAATTCAAACCACTAGGCTATCACTGCTTAGTACAATTAATTGCATATAACAATAAACATATTACACTACATTGTCAGTAATTATAGAAATAAATATAAAAGACAAAATGGGTTACGACAACACAGTTGACCGTCTTATAGCTAATTAGGGATTTCTTACAGACAAGTACAAAAAAGGAGATAAATAACGTTAGAAACAGACGCACACAGAAAGAGCGTAATTTCGCAGTGTGTGGTACACTAAGCAAGAGAGTATGAAGAAAATTCTTCTCATCCACCCGGGGTTGACTGGTAGAAAATGCCACGCGGCATTAAGACCGCATTGCTATTTTTTGTTTTAAAAAGGTGCAATAAAGAATAAATAAATATAAATAGGGATTATTGGCGGCATAAAGGGCTGTTTTTTCGTTTTACGCGTGCTATTAATGTTTAAATTGGTGAAGCGTAAGCGCAGGTTTTAATTTTGTCACCGCTAATATATGGGTACGATCAACGTGGTTTAAAAATATATTTGCTTTGTGCGCATCGTCAATTAATTTAACAATTGCTTATTTCTTTGTTCATAAAGATTTGCATATAATTAAAATAGAATCTAATTTTCTTTTGCTTTTATACTCGTACATATATGTTATGGTTCAAATACTGTATTATGTATACAATCAGTGGTAAAAATATTAACAATACATAATGTGGTAAGTAAAAAAATACGCCAATACGTGACTAGCAAATATTGTTTACTTAGGAATAATTATACTGGCTATTGCTTACTTACTTACTTACTTAATGATATCAAAATTGCAACACCAAAAAACAGGAAAGAAACTTATTGCAGAAGTAACGTATTGATTTGTCAATTTAGATCGTACTATCCGCTACCGCGTATTTAATATGACAGCAGTGCAAAACTTGGTCTCGGAACAGTCGCACAGAACGTGCCTTGCATGTCTAATTTCGAAAGCGGATTGAATGAAAGTATTGTTCGGGAGATGGAATGAAGGAAAAACAAGGAACACGGAAAGAGGTGAACGAAAGGAACACAATGCCTTTCAGACGCAAGAACAGTTGTCTCTTCAGTCAAATTGAATAAGTTTCCACCGGTGCACTGTTATTGGGCGTCCCATCGAGGATTCCGACGGAATGGAGATTTAAATCTAATATGTCGGAGTGGGAGTGATGTTTCTCGTAGAGGTTTTATTAAATCAATTTTTGTATAACTTAAAATACATGAAATGTAAAAGTTTGCACTGTCCGATGCTGTAAAGGATTTTCTTAAGCGCGTTCCTTTGATTCGTAAAATCCTTGATCAAATCAGATATTTTTATTTGTTCCTAATTAGGTACGTTTTGTAGATGTATTCAGTAATTTTTTTAAAAAAACAATTATGAATTATGGATGATAAAAAAAAATATTTTTAATAATGGATGATAAAAAAATCATTTTTAATTAATTCTAAGAAATTTGGCAGGTATACAATAAATATTTAATAAATCTAATCGGTATCCTAATACGGTATAAAAATTCAAATTTAACTTATATCCAGATAAATACGTAGAGAAAAGAAATGACTAATATAGGTACCTACTGTACCTTTTTGAAATTACGTAACTGAAATATTAAAGAAACAGTATTATGATAACAGACGAAAATCTCTGTAATGTCTTACTTATGACTTTGTTTCTTAGCCTAAGTCTGAGCGCGTAATGTAAAAGGTACGCACTTCTAACTTTATACTCCCTCATAATGCGGCAATAATAATAATAACTCGGTACTCTCATTCACTGTTTAGTGAATGATACGGATATATGACAAAGGTACACAGCACACAAATAATATATATCATTCACTGGTTTGCGAACAATGAAATGATTTCCGGGCCCTTCATACCGCAGGTCCCCATAATGACCAAATCGCTAAGCAGGTCGTGTCGTTGTAATGTTCGTTTTCACCTACTTTTGTATTTTCAACTTTCGATCATTACTGTACCCTTTATATTTTTGTATACAGATTTTTGTTAGCAAAAGTTATTAAGCTCACTCGTTAAGAAGTTACGATGTAACGAGTATC
The DNA here is from genome assembly GCA_018246895.1 of Aspitha aspitha aspitha. Taxonomy (NCBI): domain Eukaryota; kingdom Metazoa; phylum Arthropoda; class Insecta; order Lepidoptera; family Hesperiidae; genus Aspitha; species Aspitha aspitha. The sequence goes on along the minus strand of DWGJ01002365.1, from coordinate 10,611 downwards.
CAAGTTCCCGGCATAATGTGTGCTGTGTTTACAAAATTTTGTTCCGAAGATTTATTATGTAGGAGTAACACTGCTATTTTACACATCAGATTACGTCGTTAATTATTATTAATTAGCATGAGATAACGATCAATATTGAAATAGCTAATATTCTGAAATAAACCTCCTTTAAAGATGGTTTACTAAAAAGCAAATTGCAATTTTATGCCAAAAAACTTGTAATCATTCGATTTTTAGAAATGTTTCATAAATGAATTGTTGATATAGTTATGTAATAACGTCACACTAACTTAGTCTTTATAGGGTTAACGTGAAACGAAGGAAAACAAATCAAACAGATGACACTGAACGCAAATTCAAATTCTTTTATTCGTTATAAGGTATATACATACACTCAATGAAGGTTATGTTTTAATCATCGTACTTCTTATATCCTTATATTATATATAGCATATCCTTAATACTCGTATAGTAACAGACAATACAATAAACAGTAAAGATATTAAACAAAAAAGCTTATTGTGTGAGAGAGCATTTCACTAGTGTGTTTCTTATTTCAAGGCTTACAATAGCAGCCAGCTCTACATATTTGATAATACTTAAAATAAACTCGCATCCGCCGCGGCACGTCAGCTGTTTCTACATCCGCGCGAAATTATGGAGCTCAAATTGTCGCGAAATTCAAATAATATTCTCTTTGGACATTTATATTTAGCGAAACGAATTTCACAATATTTGTACAATTTGTACAATTTACTTGCTTCTTTTTTTGAGTTTGCTTCTTAAGGATCGATTTCACATATAAGGCCCCAGACTGAATGTATGAGGGCTAACTATTCTTGTCTCTTTTTTATGTGTGATTAGACAAAGATAAGTATAGGTCTCTCTCTCTCTTATTATTTGTTCGACACTCGCACTCACAGGCCTGCCCATGCCCCTCTGCTTTATGTATAATATTTTTATGGAAATTAAACAAAACGTTTTTTTCGCATTCACATTGTTGACAACGGCCACAGTCAGTAATGCCAACACAAGCATAACACAACTGTCAATAAAGGCTCATTCTTAATTAAAAATACTATTATTCTGAATCAAAATGAAAAATGTAAATAGAATAAAGGAAACACTTAAATAGTCTTAATATTATAAGAGACACCTTTACTTACTCTTAATGTGAACTGCATATTTAAAGACGCTCGTACTAAAGGACTAAACGCCAATCGTGTGTCGAAGCCGACTCACACACATTTCTTTTAAATTGTGATATAGGATTGCTTGTGACTTGCTTGCTACACTTCTTTGCCATTAGATGTGGTTGTACTTTATCTAAACAAAACATTTATTAACGGCCCCGCAAACAACAATTTCTATAACAGAGATTTCTTTCAAAACATTGTATAAAAATCCCTTGCGCCGCTAAGCTGGTCGTAACGGTGCTATGGAAAATTATATCCCCAAACGTTACGACCTGTCGTTTCCTTTTGACCTAATACAAGAGGGTTTTTATGCTTTCATTTCGTATTTTTTCGTCCAATAACCGTAACTACCTTGTGTTATTGAATTGGTCCAAGTTTTAAGTTGTTTAAGCATAGGTACCTATTGTTATGTAATCATTTATTATAATTACGGGTATGATGGTATGATTGGTATTTAACGATCTTAGTAGGTACTTCTGGTAAGTAAATTTGATAATGTATTAATTTTTACATGCAGTTAATTCAATACAGTTGAAACACATCAAGTGAATATTAAATTGTTCTTAATGTTTCTAGCATGTCATAGCACTTTGTATCTTGCTTAGACTTTTAATACCTAATTTTATAAATATTTTTATTTTCTTTTGTAATTAAACGATGGAACGAACTTTTCTTCGGTATGTAATAGTACTAAAAGAAATAATTCCTTTTACCTCGGTTAGATTTTTATCGCCTATTTTGAGAATCAAATGCGCAGTAAATATAAGAATTGCTGGTACTTAAAAGGTAAAGGTTTAAATAATTTACACACGCACCAAGTCGACTCCACAGATATTCATCAAAAAGACCAACTTTTAGCGGAAACCCAAGGACCCCCTACAGTCTGCTGTTTAATTGAAAACCTATAAGGGTGAGACCACACTGTACCGCGACACAAAATACGACAAAACGGCTTACTATGAATTAATTTTCTGGCAAAATTTCAAATTAGTAGCACGTGGTTGTAGCTGTAATACTTTACAAACATAATTTTATTACTAACCGCAAATTAATGTGTACATTACCATTATTGGTGAATATGAATCTGAGTATTGGATAAATAGGTACCTGTTGCTTTGTCTAGCAATCTGATCTAGTAACAAACCTGTCGCTTAAAGCTTTAATTGCGTCGAGGACTTGCGAATAGATTTGCGACTAATAACAATCGGGACACACTCAATTATATTCCTCTTCTAATATACATGTTTGTATAGGAAACGCGTCTAAAAATTTACTCGCAGAGGTGTCCTGATCATCCACAATTCCGCAGCGGGGAGAAATTTTTGTTCATTTATTCGACGAACCGACGTGAGCCGGTTAGAACCGGAATTTAGCTTTACACGAACGTGTCCTGTACGAGTGCTCATCAAAGAATAACATAACGGCATATTGTAGTGCGGTGTACAAGGTATTCGTGTTCCCGCATAATTAACATGTAGGGCGGGTGTGATTTTTTTGCTCGAAAGCACTTGGGCATATCAATTTTATAACACATGCAGACACCGACAGTGTGGTTGCCCCTTTTTCGTTCATTTTTGGACGAGACTAGCATCTTTATGAGAACCTGTGATAGGGTCCTTTCATTGTTTCCCCTTTTTTGACATCGGCTTAGTTTTCGCGTGCGTGCAAGGGTAAAGAGAGGGCAAAAAAAACAGAAACAAAGAAACACCTTACATAGGCACGTGTTGACGGCGTTATTAGAATCGACACCGAACGTAATGGTTGCGGCATTTTAAAATCAATGAACAAATTGAATATGACATTCAAAAGTTTATACCTAACTTTGAAGATACATTAACGGTATTAGGTAAAAATTCTAGGTTGATAAGTGAACTATACATTGACTCAATGTTAAAACAATGATAGGTATATTGACTGTTTTGAACGATATATTTATTCTCACTTAGATACATATAGTAGGGTCTAGCGATATCGAATCCGTAATGAAACGAATGAATACTGATTATATACGTACGAATATAAAACGACACACCGGGAGCATAACTCAAACGGAGCTCAGAGTAAGTGGCCATAAAAGTGATAAAATATCTATTTAGCTTTTTCTCTGCAAGTTTTTCTCCAGTCTGCGGGGAACGGTGCTTTTTTCGCGGCGACGTCGTTCGCGGCAATTACTGTTTATGTTAGATCAGTTAAATTGATAGGATCGAATCAAGCGATTGTAGAACCTTCATGTAAATAGCTTTGTATTCTAAAAAATGTCTGTGTGTTTCGGATGTGGTTACGTAGTTTCAGATTTTAGTCCATTCATATTCTTGTTGTTGTTCGACCATTTTTATTGGACTACTGCTGGACCGGGTCTTCTCTCATACTGAGAGGGATTAGGCCATAGTCTACCACGCTGGCCAAGTGCGGATTGGAAGACTTCACACACCTCAGAAAATATTATATACTTAATAACATCCCTAAGGTGTGCAGGTTTCCTCACAATGTTTTCCTTCATCGTTATAGCGAGTGATATTTAAATTTTAGTTATAAAACGCACGTAATAAATCAGAGGTGCGTGCCATATAAAAGTATAGATGCCACATATTGGATCGGATCCAGATATTGTAACGGATAATGTGTAAGTCCGGACTACTATTAATTAGGCAAATTAATCATGAAGGAAGTAGGTTTACGTCAGTCGTTTGTTGTATCTTCCCGGATACATTAACGAATTGTAATGAATGAAGCCCTTGTAGCGCGGTGGTGCATGTGGATCTAAAATGATGTTTAGTACTAAATTCTTATAATCGTAGTACTATCGACATCACGGCACCAGCTGAGTTCGGTCCATTTTGCAGCGGGTACTGAACGCAGCACAAATCTTATTATTATTATTGTTATTGTTATTTCTTATTTTATTATTATTTTTTTGTTCATAGTCTAGTTTTTTATTTTTTAACATTGTTATTATTAGATTTATTGTTTAATTTCTCGCTCTGTTTCCTTTTTTATTTTTGTTTGTTTATATGTTGTTATTATTTTAAGTTATTGTTTTATAAAGTGCTGTTGTAAGTAGGCTGCTGCAAATGAAGTATTTCTTTCTTTCTTTCTAATCCTTAAAAAGTTTTAAAATTCTTAAATTTAACTCAAAGTATCTAGCAGTAATGGGGGACCCAGAACTGTAAACTCCCACATAAGAACCCCAGGAGAAGTGGTAGCTTAAAAACAGCGCTCGGTACGAGATTACCATCCTGAGCCATCCCTTTTTGCGTTCTGACTCTTTTGTTTGTATTTTTTCTTTGTATAACTTTTAAAAGGCAATAAATTCATTTTTAATTATTCTATTATTGTAATTAGTACTAAGCACGGTGAAAGGCGTTTGGTTTCAGATAGAGTAGATTTATCAACGCTTATCGAGTATGTCGATGTTATTATTAACTCTATAGCACTTAATAAGCAGTAGTGATAGACTTTTGTTTGATGATAAGGGGCGGGGATGAGCATTTTCAAAAGATATCGGAGCCTTAGGGATTGTTATCCATTAAAACCTCAATATCTCTTCATTTTCACCACCATTCGGCATAAAATATGTTATAAAATATAAAATTAAGCTACACCTATTCAATACTCATATGAAATGATAATTTGAACATGTGCCTCAAGCTTTATAGCGCGGTGTATGGATTTCTAGTTCTAGATTTAAAAATAATCTTAGGTTTACTCAGCTTTGTAGGTTGATATAAAATTCACACGAGGTTGCCGATATTTTATGCAATTCTACTCAAATAGCGTGCTAGAGTAACGAACGTGCCTAGTGGAATCGTAATTTTATAAGAAATGAAATTATAACAAGAATTTTATAGAACGTAATGTTACAAGGATGAATCCAGAATAACAACAAGAACTAAATAACAAAGAGCTTAAGCTAAGTTAACTTAGTTTTTAAGTTGCCCATTTGCTAGGTTAAATACATATACATATGTATGTAAATAATTATCCGTATGAACAGAAATTTAGTCGTAGCTTGTAGCACCGCACGTAGCAGGACCTACGTACTAGTGTCTACGGGAGCTACAGTACGTAGCATCGTAGCATTACTTTTTACTACGTAGCATGACTTACAACAGTTGTTTGTACTGTAACTGTTGTTGGTTTACAAACTAATTGACAAAAGATAGGTTATGTTTTAGGGTGGGATTTGTTGTTACTTGTAGTATGATTTAGTGTAGCTGTAGTATGCGATTTATTTTTGTTGTATGTACCAGGGCGGCAAGTCGGTTCTTTCGATTAAGCCCTTTAATTAAGAATAAAAATGTTGTTGGTACTCTTTAAAATTCTCCATTACGATTTGCTTATTACAAGGAATAATATAGGACTACCCGTATTTCGTTACTTTAACCACAAAAACATCAATATACGAATATTCTTGGATTTCGTTGTATGCAATTTTTTTCTAACACTAATAATGTTTTCCTTTTGAATAACACTAAATACTAAATCTAAAATGTCTTAATATGCCTTACATGTTCAGTGTTGTGACGTTGTATAAACATATATACGTGCGCGTACATACACTAACACCCACACACCACACACACGCATATACACATACCGCACACACACACATACACACTACAGACACACTCATACACACAACCATACACACATACACACACACACACGCAATCAGAATATTTTTAATGTTTTCAAATCTGAAAATCTATTTTATGTAATTGTTGCAGTTGATCAATGTAATCTTGATTAGCTTATTAGTCATCAATCCATTTCTCTTTTGTATTCCTGTTAATCGATACTTAGGTATATGATTTTATATGCACATACTTCTGTCCCGAGGTGGGCGTAAGTAGCTGCGACACAGTTTTTACTACTGCAGCTGCTTACGTATATAAATTTGTCAATTTATTTTACTGTGTGTTTAATAAAATCTTAATCTTAATCTAATCTTAAGACTCATGCGAGGATTTGGTATACTCTGAAATGTGTTATATAAAGCTTTTGTTCCTGTGGATTAAGCTGGATTACTTCATACGCTTATTCTGCCGTTAACCATACAGTGAAGACAAAAACGCATTACGCTTTACGTCAGATAAATAAGGGTGGCACTGCCGGGAATCTTTGAATAAACACATAATTCAAAATCCTATTCACTTACTAGTAAAGTAGAAAAACCCATGTATTACAAAAATAAACCAGAAGGATTTCAAACAACCAGCCAATTGAGAAACTTCAAAATATCGTCCAATTTAGTATTCATTTTCCAATGTTCCAATGATCGAAGTCAAACCCCGTGCCAACAGTCGCTTAGTAGTAGCAATTCAGTCACGAATTTGGTGATAAAACTATAAACGGACCCGATAATAATTTTAAGTGGACTAGGACACAACGACATCTGAAAAATGTGCCCAATTATCATTATGAAGGACTATTCCATCTCAGAAATTCCGTTCTTACCATCAACGAAATTCGCAATGACATAAAAGATATTAGGTATATTGTAGACTTCTACTGAATTAAGATATAATTATAAATGAAAAGATAAATTAAATCCATTTGCTTTTAACATCTTATAACAAATTTTGTTAGAAATCACAACAAATATAATTAATACAGAACGAAGTCATATGCACCTACTCGTAAATAAGAATAAGTTCATTGACCGTCAGTGGTGATGTTGGTTCACTATCAACACTTTAACCATTCCATTGTTAGATAGAAGTCTAACTTTGAATGAGAAAGCTTAGTGCTACGGCACGGCAAAGCTAGGACTTACCACGCTGGGCAATTGCGGATTGTCAGATTTAACACGTGTAGACGTCTCGAGATATTTTCCTTCGCCTCTAGCTAGTATCAATAACGAATTTTGCTAATCTCATCACTAATTAAAAGTATCCCATAAAATAAATAGACGTAGATCCTTAAGGAATTTCGATGAAATGCTTAAGATCCACAAACGTTAAGGATTTTTAATGAAAGTTTCTAAATCCACAACATTTCACCCTCATTTGTCATCGCCGTTGAAATCTCTACCGTTGCCTATGTAACAAGGGTGTAATAATGCAAATGCGAATGAGTATTTTCCTCTATACCTACCTTTAACACAAAAATTATTCAAGCCAAACAGGCATCCAACCAAAGTTCTCCCCATAACGTCTGAAATAAACGTTCTTTTAATCGCCATATCAAATTATCTCGTTTTAAGGGGAGCGGCAGTTATGGAAATTAAGTGGTTGAAATGGTACAGGCAGTGTTTGATGGTATACATCGCGGAGGATTAGAATAGGTTGCGTAATAGGCTTCACAGACGACATTACAATCGATAAAAGATATTATACAAATATAACAACAAAACAATGAAGACCATTTAGAAGGATGACAGAAAATTAGTTGAGTAATACAAAAGTGTTCTCTATTACTTTCTATTATTATAAAGCTCTTTTAGGTTACTTAAAAAGATTTATATGCAAAATCTATGTACGCAATTACGTATCACTGAAATTATATTTCCAGTGTAATAAATAAATGATTAACCATGTATGCGCTAATTTACTCTTTATTGGAGTTTTAATAGTAACAAGAGCAAGATGTGACAATTTGTTTGCACGGAGTATAACAAATCAAATTTATATCAGTTGTGTTTCAGATATCTTTACATTTTTTTACAAAATTCATGGGTAAAAGAAGCCCATCTTATTATGTGACATTAATGAGGTACTTTCGAATGTCTGCTATGATAAGGGATAAAAATCGGGAACTACCCACGTATTGTAGACCCTTATTGGTAGTATAAAGGATAGCGGGACCCATTGTTAATAATGTAGCAGACAAACTGGATATTTATTGTGAAGGTCGAGGATTGAATACCACCTTAAAATAGATAATAAAAATGTATATCAAATTAAGTTTTGTGTTTACTAAACAGTAGTCGTCATGTAGATAGTAAAATTGATTTTCATACGTTCATTCAGTATGAATTTAGCGAAGCCGTGAAAGTTCCACAATCTACATCGGAAATAATTTGAGCAGATTTCCCGTTTTCAACTAAATGGATTGTTGGGCGGATATCGTAAGTCAAGCCTTTAAGTGGATGGATTTATAGAGCCACCGATAGTTTGCCCCAAGTTGGAACTAACAACTGTTCTAACTGATCACCTGTAGCAACTGTTACCGTTGATTCTTCGATATCTATAGTATTAGCTGTTTCCGCATGTTGAGCTTCTTGGAACCGTTTGTGCTTTGATATTATGGCTGATCGATTGAAATGTGCACCGAAGTGTATTGAGACAACTGGGCTAGGAAAGTGCTAGGGTCAATCATTTAAATTAAATTAAATTACTACTACATATTTCGTTCCAATATTTGGATGATAATATGATGCACTCGTATGTAAATTACAATGGCATAATAAACTTATTTGTATAAGGTAAGGTAAAGTCGATGCAGACAAAAAAATTTTTTTCATTTCCACATTGTACATAGTTAGATGACAGAATGGAACATTTTTCAGCATGAATTTTAATAAACACATTTTTTTTTCACTTTATGTTCCACCGGTCACTTAACGAAATATTTTGTTTCCGAGATCCGACGTCGTTTCAAAATTTATAGAAACTTTTCCAGCATGTCCTATTTTATTATCAGTACCTGAAGCTCTCAGGTATTCATGTTTCGTAGGAAACCTATTCTTCATTGACTTTTTAATTTTAACATATTACGTGACCGAGTCGTAATACTAATTTGGTTGAATACTTCATGTGACCTTCTACCATGATTACACTTTCCTATTTATATACACATACAAGTAGTAATAACACAGAAACATCAACTTTGAACAATTGCACAAGGGATAAAGGACACCTAAGGGACACAACAAACAGTAATATGAAAAAGTACAACTTACTTGTAATTTTACAGTGGCAGCTTTGTAGGTCCTGTCCGCTGTGTTCTGAGCTTGGCAGGTGAGCGTCTGGTTGTGATGGTGTCTTCTTGGACGCAAGTTGAGAATAGACCTGCTCAAAGGTTAAGCTTTAAAATCCATTTTCATCATTGGCAGTGACCAGAAAAGATTGATATTGTCAGATGACTACGCTTTAGTCTTTCCGTATTCAATATGACTTGATAACAATAACTCTTAACAAGAAAAGCTTAGTCCGTGCTATTCAATGATACGAGGTACAATTAATAAAATTTATCAGTTTCAAAATTGCCTGATGGAAATTGTTCACTAAAACCATTCGTGTATTAAACCTTACTACTTACTTCGCAGTGAATCTTCGGCCATCTTTCATTTTCTCAACTGTATATGTCACGCCTTGGCTTAGCACACCACCTTCGTTATCCACCCACGTGATCTAAAATCATATAATTTATAAGAGAAAGTGTAGCGTTTAGGTATTTATACGGCCTAAATCAGTGAAGCTATTATAGCTGTAATTTAAATATCACTTGCTATAACGGTGAAGGAAAACATCGTGAGGAAACCTGCACACATTTGAGATGTTATAGGCCCGCGTGGTGGACTACGGTCTAAATCCCTCTCACTACGAGAGGAGACCCAGTCCAGCAGTGCACCATAAAAAGGGTCGAACAACAAATCAATGAAGGTCTGGCGACACCTATGCAAGATTCCCAAACCTGTTCTGATGTCAAGCAACTACATACATTTGCATTAAATATTAGTTTTCAGTATGATTATTACAGCAAAACAGTGCTGCAAACTAGTTCTTAGTGATAACAAGCAATATGTGGGCTACATTAAGAAGAATTTTTACATCCCTTTGAGAAGAATAGCTACGTCTGTTGTTCATAATGCAGCACAATACCATCAGGTGCCAAACATGGCCCATGACTATTTCGTATGATAATTTGTAATTCTTTCAATGAAGAGTATTCTTCTTCTTAGGAGACTTTATAGTTAATGAATACTCACCTCTGCTGCTGGTTTCCCACCAATGGAAATGCATTCAACGCTGACCTCCCGATCTTCGACTGCTTGAACAAGGGGACCTGGTTTGATTTTCGGTGGCTCTGGAGGAACCAGCACCACCAGTTTTGCGTATCTTGAACGAATGGCCGGTTCTCCTAAAAAAAATTTATATAAATTCTCGAATTTATAAGAACGTTGACGTATATTGTAGACGATTTATAGGATGCCTATGGACACTTTTGTTGGCGATTTGGTATTCTTTAGGGTTTATGTTATGTTAAGGGCAGGCTTTTCATTTTCAATCACAAAAAAATCTGTACAAATACTTCTTTGCTTTATATCCATAGTTAATTTTACAATTTTAGTCCCCTTAAATTTTTGTTGGTATTCTATTTCGTTTATTCTATACTCATATATACATATGTATATATTAGCGATAATTAGCTACTAGTCGTGCGAAGTTTTCATCAAAATCCACTATGTATG
>DWGJ01002364.1:0-16015 GCA_018246895.1 Aspitha aspitha aspitha | reverse complement strand
CCATCTTAGTCCTCAAGAGTAGCAACGCATCTGTGACCGACTTCTGATAGGATAACCACTAACACTTACTAACTGCACCTTGTAACACATACTAACTGGGGACCTATTTGGTATAGGACAGTCTTGGTCTCCCTCGGCACCTACTCGTACATCCATCAACATTCGCCTTATGTATTTTATCTGTTTTGTCATTTTTTCATTATCCATTACTTCTACTTGCCCGAATCTTAATCTCTTTTCAATCTCAAGGCTTAATTTTAAATCAAAGACTCAATCTCGTTCTCATTTCTTTCTTCGGAAAAATGTTTACAAAACCACAAAATTTACACCAACCAACCAGGGAACTAGGGGAACCAACCTATATTATGTATATGACCCGAATATATAATGAGTATTTGGTTGTTTAAAACGGGCGCATAATCTCCATGGCCTCCATTACAAGTATAATAGGAGCGCGTTACTGATACATTAACTAATATTTTTGTTCGTTGTTCAGTTCATAAACCTGCTATGTCTTCAGCCACAAATGAAAATCAAAACCAATCGTCACCACCATTCAGTGGCGAGGAAGTGGTAATCAGCGGAATATCGGGGATATTTCCAAAGTCGGCAAATGTCAACATGTTTATGGAAAATCTTTATGATGGGGTAAGTAATATTCATAATTCTAGTAAAGATTTTTTGCACAAAATTAAAGGTGCGAGAATAGTGACACGATTAACAGGCATGTGTAAAGCATTTTTCAATATCTATGTAATTTGAATTCATAACAGTCATGCGATTGGATGTTATCTCGCCTGATTGTAGGCCAAAATGTATCCTACGATTTACGACGCTTGCCTGAGATATATAAATTCACTCTTTTTTTGAAAGCAGTCAGACTGTACTTTTCGAGAAACATAGACGCAGGGAAACTGTTCCATTCCCTGGCAGGTTTCATTAGGAAGGATGAAGAGAATTAATTATTGATTTATGATTTAACAGAACTAATGAGTGATTCTGAACTGAAGTTTATGGAACAACAATGACCTATTTGTAAAGGGTCCTCCTATTTACGAGTATATAGCATTATAAAACCTTAATATAAAATTTTACGGTAGATAAATCATTTTCAGATAGATATGGTCAGCAATATATATCCTGAAAGCAAGTTAGCTGATATGCCACGATATCAAGGGACATTAGAAGGCTGGGACAAATTTGACGCGCAGTTCTTTAGGGTCGCAGCCAAGCAAGCGAAACCAATGGATCCCATGTTTAGAAGATTAATGGAACAAGCATACAGTGCTATGTATGACGCAGGTGAGATATCGAATAGAGTTGAAGCTGAACCGAGAGAAACAAAACCATTCCATTTTCAAATTTTCACCGTCACAGCGTCAATATTTACCTGACTGTAAGGAGATGTAATGTTTTTCGCGCGTATCTTGTTTGTTTGTTTGTTTGTAATATTCTTTATACCCAAATTATTTTAAAACCCCTTCACCGATTTCTATAAAAAAGATGGCAAAAAATTCGTGTTTATACCCCAAGTGTCCTAGGATATGTGACGTCGCACTGAATCTAATATGGCGCCCGCTAGAGGCAATTATGTCGAATAAAATGGGAAATGTCTTTGAAGGGTATCCATATCGTACCATAATTTTGCAGTCGGGACCAACACAGTCACACACATGTTGTAAAAAGTATGTATCTTTGCTTATCCAAGACCAATCTCAAATGCGGGTACGAGTGCGAGCTATCCATTTTTGAGAAGAATTGACCCCGTCAGGATGTTGGTCCCGACTGTAAAAGCCCGCAATTTCGTGAATATTCTGCATGAAAATATTACAAGTGTTTATCAGATCCCTGAACTTGTTTTTTTAATTTTCAGTTTTTTATTTACTTAACATTTTTTTTTTGAATAGTTCTTTTTTATTTCACTGATGATGCGTCAGAGTGATTTGACGAGACGAATTGATTACCACGTAGACAATTATTGTAACGGTTTGCAAAAGAATAATAATACTACCATCATAATACCATAATATCTTAATAATACTAATATCAACACACAATGACAGTTCCACGCATTATATTGAACTCATGTCATACTTTTTACTGAACTTGAATATAAAATGTGTCGCTTGAATATATTGAATCGCTTGAATTGCTTGAAATTATAGGTATTACTATTTTATAAAGAGAAATTTCTGAGTTTTGTTAATTTTGATGACTTGGGTGGCGTATATGAAATCTGTCTATGTATACAACCACGCCTTTTCCTTAGGTGTAGACAGAGACTATGATTTCCATCGGCTACAGTTTAATACTCACGATTTCGTTCCCACGAGTAGTAGGTTCCTAGCCGATATATCAAAGTGTTGCATATAACATTTTTCAGGCTGCAATCATTCGGAATTCAACGGAGAAAAAATTGGCGTGTACATTGGTTCACAACACATTGATACTGTGTCTTCAAATTTATGCAACGCTGGCGATTCACATCTACTGTACATTAGCGGGTATGTAGTGAAAATCACATTTTCATGCATCTGTGAATAGTATTATAGTCAAAACCGTGTATTTACGTAAACCTATTTATAGTTTAAGAATACATATTTTTTTTTGGATATCTAAATTGACGTTTCTAAATAAGAGGGGTTGAAATTACTGTTAAAATATTCATAAAATATGTACTATAGGTGCCTATTATTAGATGTAGATGTAATATAATTATGTTTAACATAATTACGTATTTATTTAGGTGTCGTAAATTATAAATAAAGATTTGTTTAACAATACAATTATGATGTGCTTAATTCGAATTTTCAACATCACCTGACTTGCTGTTACAAAAAATCTTGTTAATAACAATAAGACAGTAATAAAAAAAAGTGTGTCCGCGCAACTGGAGAACATTTTTGTTTAAATCGATTTTATATTATTATCATTAAAATTATTGCTTGATATTTGAAAATATCCACACTTTTGAATATATACATGCAATACCTATGTAAGAAAAAAATTACCATAAAATCTTATTCATAGTTTATCATTAAATCTTATAGGTACTTAAACTGTAATTGAATTGCATCTTATACTTATTTTATAATTTAATATTTGTCTGAATTTATAATTGTATTGTATTCATAATTTATAATTTAATCTTATTCTCAATTTGTACTTGAATGTGATACTTATTTTAAGGTTACAATTATAATAGTTTTCTCAATAATTAGCCAATAAAAACAGGTTTATCGAATTTTACAGATGCAACAGAAGCATGATGGCGAATCGTATATCATTTTGGATGAACGCAAAAGCGCCATCTTACGTAGTAGACGCGGCGTGTACTAGCTCTCTTGTTTGCATAGAACAAGCATACAATAGTATCAAATCAGGGTACTGTGATGCTGCTCTCGTCGGCTCATCCAATATTTGTTTGTTACCAACGGCGCATTTAAATATGAGAAGGTATTTTAATTTGGTGTCATCATCTTTATCGTTATGTACAATTTACGTAATATTTTTGATATTCGGTTTTCAATTTACCAAAATGGTTCATTAAAAAAATCAATAGTTGAATGATGAAGTGATTGCTACGTTTAGTTTTTTCTTTATTGAAAACTTAAGAAACTGGAAACACTGGATTATTAGACCTCACTGAACTAGGTACTATGAGTAAGAATATTAATTGACAGTTGCGTTTAATACGCGCGAATACTGCAAATACGCGTGCATTATATGTACACAAATTTCCTTTTAGTTAGCATTATTAAACAGAGATACATTATATGCTATTGAAATGGAATACATTAATATTTATAGAGCTGGGCTGGTGAGCTTGGATGGGAAAACGAAATGTTTCGATAAACACGGCGAAGGTTACGTAAGATCAGAAGCGGTCAACGTTATATTCTTACAGAAAGCTAAGGACGCGAAAAGGTAAACCTCAATCAGGCACGGCTAAAAGTGCAGATAAATCACATTAGCAAATAAAAAAATGAGCAAATAAAAAATTATATACGAAAATATATGCAAAAATACCAGCAATAAAAATTGTTAAAAAGATTAATATGTATACCTTAGTATAGCGTGGTGACCTGTCGCCACGCCAACGATCCGGTTTATACCCGCGCCTATAGATGTTTCACATCAAAAATAAAGCAAAGATTTGATGTTCGATGGCTGGATTGAATAGACAATATTTATATTTAATTTGAATTACGAGTGAATGCGATGTATAAAAAATGGTACTAATATATTGTAACATTGATAAATCCCAATATCACAACACAGATTTGTTTTACAGGATATACGCCGAAGTATATTACGCTAAAGGCAAATACAGCTTAAAGCCGAATGATGACTTGCTACCAACTCGCCGAATAAACGACTTGACACAGTTCTTTGAGAACTTCTATACGGATATCAAGTTATCTCCTCACGATGTAGAATATGTCGAAGCTTACGGATCGGGTAAAGAACATTTTTATGATTATAATGAAAGCATGACTATAGGCGTGTATGCATGAAGAGAGTGATGCAGACGAACCTCGGCAGGTTTGTAAGGACAGAGATATTTGGCACTCGGTGCTTTTTGCCTACCCCGTTAGGGACCTGGCGAGGTGGTATGTATAAGAAAGGCTTCTCTGGACTGCTCATGGGATGATGATGCGTCATACGTTTCGAGTATTATCCATGTTAAAGGACACATTTTCTATGTGTAAAATGATAATGTTGGTTATCCGCAACTACTCGTATATTCGTACAGAGTTGTAAGCTATTTCCATACAATTTTTCACTTCTTATTATAACCAGGGGGTGATTTTGCTGTGTAAAACTATCTCCTTAGAAAGTTTCTACAAGCGCTTTGACATTAAGGAAGAAGTGATGATGTTAGTTTCACTATGTACCAATAATATGGATTTATTTTACCAGCAATACCCGAAGCAGATGCGAATGAACTGGAAGCCATTGGCAGTGTTTTTGGTAAACGAAAGCCCATTAACATAGGCAGTGTCAAATCTAATATGGGTAACAGTGAATCAGCGTCTGGATTGTGTGCTATTACAAAGGTTTTTAAATCTTTTTTACATACATACCTACTTAACTATGCATAATTAAATTTTAATTGTAACAATACCTTAATGTATTGTAATGAATTCCAATGAGTTAAAGTACAGGTAGTATAGTATAGGTCTTTAGGTTATTAAATAGATCTTTAGGTCAATATGAAGTTATTAAAATTCTCTTTATCAAAGTATTTTTCAAACATGGTTTTGTAGTGACCAGCTGACCAGCTATATGCTTTATAAAATCCAAGCCCGATACCACTAGTCGAAGTATACAGTAACATTTGCAACATTTAGAAAGCGTTAAAGATGTTTTTTTTATAATCATATTTTAAAAATTGTTCATTGTAAAAGCATAAACGTTTTGATTGTCCCCAGGCTTGCCTAGCATACCATACTGGTAAGTTAGCTGGCAACCTTCATTACACTGATCCACTTGATATTACATCCATTCGTGAAGAAAAGGTCAGAATAGTAACGGAAACCATTCCCTTTAAAAGAGGATTCGCGGCAATAAACAATTTCTCTTACACCGGAATAGACGGGCACGTGCTCCTTAAGGGACATTTCAAAGCGAAGGTAAGCAAGGAATATGCCGAATATATTCACTCCCGGATTCGACATGAAAAATTTCATTTCGCGCTAAGACATTAGCATCACCGGCATTAGCACCAATATTGCCTTTGCTATAAAATAAAGAGAAAATTATATGAATAATATATAATGTACGTAAATATTTTTATAATATGATGTTTTAGAATAAGAAACGGTACTTATGTGGCATCCCGTATCTTGTTACGGTTTCGGGAAGACAGGAGGATTGTGTGGATACAGTTCTGAAACATTTGGAGTCTCAAGTTCTGGATGCAGAAATGATTGCTCTTTTGCATAATATATATAAGACTGAAACGTCAAATCACATGGGTCGTGGTTATGTTATTTTAGGTAAGATTACAACAATATTATTGAAATTTGACTTTCCCCTAAGTAAATTGGTTAGAGAACCGGACTACCAAGTTGGACTTCATATGCCTGTACATAACGTCTCTGTCCCTATTTATATATAAGAATTCTTTAAGCATATAATGAATATCCTCATATTTCAGTCCATATCTATCTAAAGGAATGAATATTTATGTGCGAAGAAATAATTGAAAGGACATTTTCAGATTCAAATGAAAAGGGTGAAACAGTAAGTATATCCAGGAGTATATCATATTGCCACGGAGGCACTAGACCAATATGCTTCATGTATACTGGCATTGGATCAGAATGTGTCGGTATAGGTAGAGAATTAATGCGAATACCCGTGTTCAAGGATGCAATTATGAAGTAAGTAATCACTGGGCACAATGAGGTTCTTCAGTTTTTCATGTTAACATATGGCAACGATACCAATGAAACTAAATAATGTGTATTTAACAACTGCCATGCAGTTGCGATGACGCCGTGAAAGTTGTAAAAACGTATGGAAAGCAAAATATTACGATATTAATGTTTAGTTCATTTAATTTATTTATTTTCAGATGTCATAACACACTAAGCTCAAGAGGAGTGGATCTTGTTGAAATAATATGTGACAATAATCCTAATATTTTTGACGACGTATTAAACAAAGCTATTGGAATCACTGCTATTGAGATAGGTTTAACGGAAGTTTTAAAAGAGCTGGGAATTGTTCCTGATTTCATAATTGGTGAGATCGTTTTTAGTGTTAATGAATTGGAAACGACCTACCTAAAGATGGTTTTACATTTTCATGAGCTTCTATTTATGTACATGTCACTATTACTGTTAAATCCTATTCAAATATTCCATCTAGTGTCATCATGTTTATTTGTTAGTACGAGTAATTTAACATTTTGGTAATACTGATGTGCTAAATTAATTGAAATAATAGTTAAGAAACTAAATATTTCTTTAATTATTCGATCAATAACTGGTTATTACTTTATCCATTAAGGTCACAGTATTGGTGAGGCAGGATGTGGTTACGCAGACGGTTGTTTAACAGCAGAGGAAACCATTCTTACATCTTACAGTGTTGGAATTGCATCTCTTGGCACTGAATTTATTCCTGGAGCAATGGCAGCTGTGAAATTGGGATTCCATGAAGTATCCAGTTTTTAGTGTATATTTGAAAATTTAAGTGTAGACACAATGATTTTGTTATCTATAGGCTATTTGTCTCCATAAATAGCCTAATAGTTTGTTCTCACAAATTATATACCTAATGTATCATAATTACATCAAGATAACTAAGACAGCGTGCCAATAGTAAACGTATATTAATGATTTAATTACAGATCGCTAGTCTTATGCCACCGGAAATCGATGTTGCATGTCGCAATAATTCGGAATCATCTACTATATCTGGCCCGGCTGCAAGCGTTAGAGATTTCATCAAACATTTAAAAAATCGCTATGTAATTGCAAAAGAAATCAACAGTTGTGGAATACCTTACCATTGCAGATATACTTCAGTAATTGGTACATAGTTTAAATTCTTAAATTAAAAATGTTAAGACTCATGATTTTTCTAGCATTGTGTAAATTAAAATGTTGCACTTATTTCTGGTCACACATTTTCATTTATGTTATTTCATATGCTTTTAAAATTTTATATGGGTTAAGAAAACTTTACAAAGTAAACATATTTTTTGTGCATTTAGTTAATTAAAAAAAAAGCTAGATAAATTTTAATATACTTTATTATATATCCCATTTTATTAGAGAAGAGTAGGCTATGGGTTCGCTATCACATAAAGATCTCACTCGTTGCCAATAGAAATGAAACATGATATGGATGTTATGGTAATTTAAAATTTTTAAATCATCACACTATGCACTTTAATCTTTGTTATTACAGAGCCTAAGCTGATGTCGTGTCTAAAAGATATTATTAAAAAGCCTAAACTGCGGAGTGAAAAATGGCTGTGTTCGTCAATACCTATACATAATTGGGACACAACGCTCGCTAAGTATTGTTCGGCAGAATACTACGTCAACAATATAACGGTACCTATGTTTATTTTCCGTTTTTCTTTGTTTTAAATGTTTTGTTGATATTGTTGTCGGTGTGGCCAAATCAAAGTAAGAATTAAATTTGTTTTCTAAGCGAAAATTTGTTTATCTATTAATTAGTAAAATAACAGTTCTATTACAAAATTTAATAAGCTTAATGAGAAGATAATTTTCAAGTAAGTTTTTCGAAGTAGGGCTAACTGAAACGTCTATTTTAGCAATGAGGTTGCTCGCTGATATAAATATTATAATAACATAACGTGGTTAATAAGAATATAATATAATTATTGTGTTATAGAACTCTGTTTACTTCGAAGAGACCACCGAATTAATTCCTTCAAATGCAGTAGTAATAGAAATAGCGCCGCATGGAGTTATGCAAGCAATGCAAGTTTTAAAAAACTCGCACACTGAATGTACGCATATAGCACTAGCAAAACGTGGAAACCCTGATCCAGTTAAATACTTGCTTGAAACCATGGGAACGTAAGACAAATGGATTTTTTTTATATATTTGAACTCAAATGAAAGTTTGAATATTTGTTAACTTTTTTAAATTTCCGTCATTTGCACAAACTACAATTAACACTCTTGTATGCTATTCCATGGAAAACGGTTTGAGTTTTATCATAATAATTTTACATTACCTATAGTTGAATATAAAATAAATATTATGTTTCGTACTTTCAGGCTGTATGAGAACGGTTTAAGCCTAGACCTGTCGAAGCTATATCCAAAAGTTGAATTTCCAGTTTCAACAGAAACACCTCTATTATCTCATTTAGTAGACTGGGATCATAATGATTCGTGGTGAGTAATAAATATTTTAATACAACAAATGTCATATTTTGGGAAGTTTACTTATGTTACTATTCATTATCAGGCCCGTGATGAAGATACCGTCAAAAAATATGAATATGTCTGCTTACCGTGAGGTCATATTGTCCATCCACGACGATGACTACAGTTTTATTAAAGATTACCTTAGAAATGGTATGCATTCCAGATGATTCTAAATTTTATTGTTGCCTTCTTTTGTATTCCCAATTCAACATGATCACATTTTTAGAACATGTAAAATTACTATTATTAAACATACGTAGTTCTTTATACCAAAAATTGCATATAGAGTTCATGCAT
Organism: Aspitha aspitha aspitha; assembly: GCA_018246895.1. Lineage (NCBI taxonomy): Eukaryota > Metazoa > Arthropoda > Insecta > Lepidoptera > Hesperiidae > Aspitha > Aspitha aspitha. The sequence continues at coordinate 6,794 of DWGJ01002364.1, read as the reverse complement.
TAATTTTTAAGGTATTATTTTCAGGTGTCAACATTATTTCTGAATCTGCGTTATTAGTTCTCGTTTGGGAGACATTGGCATTATCTGAGGGTCTCAATTACAGACTTTTTCCAGTACAATTTACTGATATTATATTTTACGGCGAAGTAATTATTGATCCTGTTACTGCCGTAACATTGAAAATAAATATAAATAAGAACGAAAACAGATTCGAGGTAATCGTACGGATATTGCTAGTTTGGAAAAAAGACCATGTATCATTACAGTAAATTTAATTTTGGGCGTATTTCAGGTATTTTGTGAAGAAATGGAAATAGTTTCAGGGTTCATCAAATATTACAGTGAAACAAACAGTTCCTTAAACGACATCAAAATTAAAAATGATCTTACTCTCTGTTCTCGAGATATCTACAAAATTTTGCGCAAACGTGGGTATTCACTTGAGTAAGTAGTTACCTTCTATGTATTGTAATTTTTGATGATATAATTAATAACTAACATTATTTTCGCTTCAAATGCAACATAATTGCTTTTATATTATTCAATTATTTATTTGTACTTACTTTTTCAGAAATGAATTTCAGTCAATTTACTCAGCGAGTATTGATTGTGATCAAGGAATACTTGAATGGACAGATAATTGGGCTACATTCATTGATGCACTTATTCAACTGAATATTATTGCGAATAATAGTAACGGGATGCCGATACCCAAATTAATACAAGAAATAAATATTGATGTTTTTGACCATCAAATAAATCAACGAAACATACACGGCGGTAATGCCCATATAAAAGCACAACTAAAAAACATTTCTAGAATCACCAGGTTATCTCAATTTTTATACATATTAATACTATAAAGTTGAAAAGGCGTTAAAAGTGATTAGTGATTTCAATGCAGTAAATTGCATCGTGACTAGTATCTGTTATAATTAAATAAGTTAGTAATTAAACATAATTATGTTATAATATAATTCCATTTTATAGGTGTAGTGGAGTTGAGATAAAAGGTATTGAATTTGAGAATATCGTGCTACCCGAAGGTGACCCTAACGTTTTAAATGCTAAAGAATTTTATCCGTATTTTCCCAATAATAACTATAATGTAAGTATGTAATTTATAATTAATTAACATATGACGTTAGAGTAGATGTACTCGTATATAATGAAATTTTTTTTTAGATGGATGCAGCTCTTTGTATACATTTGCAAGTCATAAACGAAAATATAACAGAAGAATATTTGAAATTAACGGTCACTGATTATACTATGTTAGATTATATACAAAACATTGCAAACCAAATTGGATTAAATATTGAAATAAATTGTATTGAAAGGGAAGAAAAGTATATTCTCGACAATGACAGGAACGTAGATGCTATTGTTATTAAATATTTACTTCAAGATAAGCAGGTAGTATCTAAAGCTTATTTTTGATAAAATTTTGAGACCGTACTTTAAAAACATAACTTGTTATATAGAAACTTATTTCAGAAAATGATTGAGCTGAATAACCGTTTACACAGTAAAACTTTTGTATTGGCATTAGAGAAATTGGCCAATATCAAGGACATGCTCGAAAACGAATATTTCATAGTCATATCTGTAATGCGCATCGACCAAAACAATGCATTAATTTTAATGAGAAAACGTCAAGATTATGTAATGTCCAATGAAGTTTCATACGTCAACGTAGAAAATTACAATACACTTTCGTGGCTGAAGCAAGTGCGTTTAGATTTGAACTCGAAAAAAAATGTGATTTTGATTGCAAGAAATCAATCATCGAATGGTATATCAGGTAATAACAATACGATACAAGTAACATTTGATTTGATTACATTGATACAAAACGCTTCTGTCTTAGGGTAATTCATTACTGAAAATTGGAATTGCATATTTGTAATTGGATTTTATTTTGTTTCTACTCCTTTGTGCTACAGAGAATTAAATTTAGTTAATAAGCGATCTGGTAACACATTTTGTCCTCTAAATTAATAATACAGTTTCGCAGTGATGTTGCTATTGTAGAAAAAATAAGCAATTAAATCAAAGACAGACACTTTTTTGAGTTATTTAAAAATATTTTTGTAAATAATATGGTCCAAGGTATTTTTTTTGTAGTAGTACATAACATTTTAACGGGTTGCTTTTCCATTCATGGTTAATTTAAATGCAGACTGTTTATTCAAAATACAAAAATACATTAATATACATATTTTCAGGACTTATAAGAAGACTAAGTCATGAATATGGTTATCGACTTAGCGTAGTAATAATTAAGGATGACAATGCTCCCTTATTTCACCAAGAAAATAATGTTTATAATGAACAATTAGAAAAGAAACTTAGAATAAATGTTTTTCAAAAGGTAAGTTTTGTAATTGAAATTAAAGGCACGTGTTACGTGTTTTAATATGAATTATCTATAGCTAAGTCTTACGAACAAAAAATATCAAATAACTATTTCTTTATGTAAATAGTGACTTCAAGCCAATTTGACCATAAATTATGCTTTTCATACCATACGTCCTTCATTTCCTTATATACACGGATGCTGGCAATTAAAAAAAATATAGGTACATAATTTCGAACAGAACAATTCCTTTTGTGCTAAGGCAAATTTAGAAAAAATATAATTAGTAAAGTTAATTCAGATAGAAAGAAATATTTTGTAACCCAACAAACTAGATGCGAAAGTTTAAGAATAATGAAATAATATGCGATCAATAACGAAAACATTAGTGAAATAATGTGTTGATAGTAAAATAATCGGTGACGTGAATTATGCTAATAAATTCAAATTCTCTCGCATTGTTCTACAGGGTCAGTGGGGTGGATTTTACAGTTTGCCACAAAAACAATGTGCTGAAGTCGAAAACTTTGGCCTAACAATAGACGTTCCCGCAGATTTTAACTCAGTTAACTTGTGTGGATGTCCTCCTATAACAAATCTGGTTAGGAAAGTAAAGGTAATACGTAAATGTGGGCTTATACGAATAAATACTAACCAATAAATGTAATAATGACCGAAATTGGTTTTTTAAGGTTCATTACGCTGGAATATCTCAGAGAGACGTCATTAAAGCGAGGGGAATAGATACAACGTATAACGAAAAATTTGGAATAGATTTCAGTGGTATCAATTTCAAGTAAGGTGTTAATTTTCCAAAATTTTATTGATTGATTGAGATAATTTAAAGTTCCTTAAATATCCTGATACAAATTTCTATATTATAGAAGGCTATATCTACATTAAAATATAATCGAAGTCAAAAGTAAAAAAAAATATCCAAATAGGTAAAAAGTATGTATGTTCTTCTAGTGGTACGAAAGTGATGGGTCTTAAAGATGGAGGCGCAATTGCTGATACAGTTGAAGCTGATCCTGATCTGCTATGGCCTGTACCTGAACACTGGACCATGAAAGAGGCTGCCACAGTACCCTTGGCATATGTCCATGCTTACTATTGCTTGGTAACTTTTTCTTTCATATAAAGAAGTCAAATCACGTAATAATATTGACATATCGCATCTACTGCATGAAGCTTTATCATAATAGATCTTCTTTGGAATAGAATATTGTCGTTAACTTGACACAGTCGAACAGTTCGCTACAACGTCTGGCTGCCTGCATGATTTATCAAGGATTGCCAAGAGCTTTACGGTCCTTAAGCTTTCTTTAAAAGTACAAATACAGTCCACAATCATACATTAGCTGTGGACACAGTTATGATACGAAAAGCTACATGTCCCAGCATACATTTTATGTCATTGATCATTTATCGCTTTCATGTACTCAAAATTTTGATGAGCGCCTGAGCAATAGGCTAAATATGAAGTAGTATACTTGCAGATCCATTATCGATAGAAGCTAAAGAAATATGAAAAGTAGTAGTTCATTTTGTAGGCATGTATATTTTGTTTGTGAAAATTGTTTGTCACTAGGGTGGTATAATCGCATCTGGAACAAACGCTTTGTTATTGAAAGTAATAAATAGAATGTTATTAATGGATATTTTGCAGACTGTAAAAGGAACTTTAGAAAAAGGCGCGACTGTAATAATTACTGGTGGTGCCGGAGGACTTGGGCAAGCAGTTATAGCTATATGTCTGGCTTCTGGTTACGATGTATACACAACCGTTAGCAATGTTGAAAAGAAAAGAATGCTGTTGAAATTATTCCCGGATCTAAAAGGTGTACATGCATTCATTGATTTGATAATGAAGTTTTTGTATTTATTTCAAAACCGTTTAACTTTTCATATGTTGTTATTCACCTAGTCAAAAATATCTGTAATTATGAAATATGTGCTTGCGTTTTAGAGAATCAAATATTCAACTCTAGAGATCCGTATTGCGCAACATTAATAAAGAACGATTCAATAGAAAAACACGTTAGTCTGGTCATTAATTGTCACTCTGGAATATATAAGGAGGTCAGTTCAATTTATGTTTTATTAAATTATTGTTAAAATAAAGCTCATTAAATTGGTATATACAAGTACAAGGATCTCAAGTGTACGATTTTGATGCGAAGTTCCAACAATCGTATTTACAATAACAATATTTTAACATACGAGTACTCTCGTAGTCCTGATGCGGTGCAGGTTGCAAGAGGCATGTATTATTCAATAACCCTAGCCGAGTTTAGATCTAGGTAAGACGCTGACAAATTTTTCGTGCTTCAGACATTTAGAGGGAGAAACACAAATAAATATTGAAAATTAGAAAATACCGTCAATCGAAGAATCCGCATGCTTATTTAACGTAGGTAGATCGGACAGGATCGTTTGATATTTGAACTGAAACCGTCAAGACTCTGGAGAGAAAATATTCATTTACAGGAATTAATGAGAGACAAATTCATTTACAGGAATTAATGTCTTGTGTAAGCGATTGGGGATACTTCCTAGATATTTGCAAGGAAGACGCTATGAAAAATGAAGTGTTTGGTATGAACTTTCTACGCCGAGGTAAAAACTACTTAACAGTTGACATTTTCAACATTTTCAAGCCGGAAAATAAGATGCAAAGGAAAGCACTACAGCTGATGGTCGGCGAAGGAATAACTACGGGCGTTGTTAGACCATTGGTTTGTGTGGAATATATTCCGCAGGACATTCCAAGAGGTTTCCAGCTCTTGACAACACGTAAATACATAGGCAAAGTTGTGGTAAACTTACAAAACTCGATTAATGAACGCGCATCTCCGCGGTAAGCTTATAAAAATATTTATTATTACTTGTCCACCGCGAAACAGTAATTAAAACAAATTGCTATCCGATTTTAAGGGTTTTTTCCCGATTGCATATACATATTGATGTATGTAATATATAATTTTAAGGCAACATTTCAGCCTTCAGTAATAGTCACTCATCGGCGACCAATTTTGAATAGGACGGATAAAAATGTATTATAAATTAGTTAGTACGAAATGATTAACTATCTATGAAATGATTAAGTTACTTGTTAGCTGTTATAAAAGACAGTTTTCAATTTAAATCTGATACTTGAATTTAAATTTGATGCTTATGATTTTACATCTTATGGACAATGTGCTTTTTAGAATAACATTTTCCTCGGAGAACAGTGTCGTAATGATTTGTGATATAAAGGAGCTTGGATTGGAAGTCATAGAATTCTTAGTGAGAAGAGGGGCAAAGAAGTTGGTCTTACATCTTAAAAACCCTGAAATCTCGGGCTACGTCAAATTTAAATTAGCGTAAGTTTGCAATATAATACTCGTATATATTGAAATAATCGTACACGGCATTATTCATTATGTATTAATAACTTTATCAGATCGTGGAAAAAGCAAAACCTGCATATAAAACTGGTACTTGACGATATGGAAACTGATGAAGGATGTTCCAATATTCTTAATGAAGCTAAACAAATGGGTCCCGTTGAAGGAATCTTTATTCTACTAGATTGTAACGCTAATAATCAAACTTCGAATTTGATAGAAAGTTTTTCTGAAGATTCCTTCAAATTACCATCGGGTGTACTTAATTTGGAACGAATGTCAAGAGAATTTGCAATGGCCTCTTTAAGGTAAGGCATTCAAAAATATATATATATTCAAATATACAGAAATATAAATACACCAATAATGCATATGTGGCTCAAGGTGAAGGATAAACACGAGTGAGAATATTAATTTATTTGTTTTGTGGCCAATATCTGAATGCTTATGAAAGTGTCTTTACATTTGTAAGCTAACAAAACGAAAACGTTTTTATTCTACTTAATTCTATGTGGAATTGCATTCAATTATGATTAAAGGTACTTCGCTATAGTAACGCAATCTTCATCAAATGTATGGGATGAATACGTTAATTCTGTATGTGAAGATATCTGTCAAGCTCGCAATGCAGAAGGTCTACCGGGGCTCCTATTTCGCGCGGAGTTTGTTAATCAGGTACACGTTTTTCAATCATTCAATTCAATTCAACCATCGACTGGCCTCGTGATTGAGTGGTTAGAGACTGCAAAACCGGAGATTGTGGCTCCGATTCCCACCCAGGACAAACATTTGTGTGATAAGCACATTTGTTTGTTGTGTCTGGGCGTAATAAAAATATCTATATAAGTACTATATCGTATGTATAATATGTATATTTATCAGCTGTCCGGTCACCATAACACAGACATTAAATTTCCTAATTTGGGATCGGACAGCCGTGCGTGGAATTGTCCCCAGATATATATTTGTCGGAAAACCATTGTATTTGTGATTACTCATCGTGGGCATCAGTAGGGATCCAGGCGAGCACACTTCTAAATTAA
>DWGJ01002363.1:0-16017 GCA_018246895.1 Aspitha aspitha aspitha | reverse complement strand
ATATGTAATTACACTAACGCATTGGGATACTACCTGTAATGTTGGTTGTAAGTTTTGAAAATAAATAAATAAAAAAAATAAAAATTATGGATCTCTTGACCGGAAATGATATTATGCTGATTAATCGATGAGTGCCACAAGACGTAGAGCGAGACTTTTACTTCGCCCAAGATTTAGCTGCACACCGGGCGAGCGTTGTGACGTTACAAATGTACATACATACATACTTACATACATCATACATATATATCGTCACGCCAGGTCCGTAACGGGGTAGGCAGAAATGTAAAATGTAAAAATGTCATAAATGTGGACTTATGATTGAAAATAAAATTACTGGCTTAAGCTACATCTTAACAGTAGATAATATTCTCGCCGGTAAAACGGCAAGACGCATCTAATCTATCTAATGTATAGTAAGTAATGTTTAGTAATGTAATGTATAGTACATTGTAACATTTAACATTGTAGTTAAGTCATTACGGGTCACATATCTGCAGAATCAAAATCCTGCGAACCATGGAAACTGGATTTTTTAAATTATTCGGCTCTCTATCTGGCAAGCTCTACTTACTGGCACACGAGCAAGGCCGGCGGCGTGAGATCGCGTCCCTCGTATTTGTTGCACGAGCACCGCATGGGTACTTCGCTGCCACTAGATGTTAGCGACACACCTGTGTAATAATTACTTGTGTTACGAATCTATTTTAACACGGTATTTTAAACTCTTGATTTCTTAATATATGAAAATTTCGTGTCACGTGTAACTTAGTTATGTACTTACACAAATTCTATATTATTACCAATATAAAATGCTTCGTAAAAGTATCAATTTGAACGAAAATCTCTCTTGCTTACACTTATCGTAATAAGTTACCAACGGTAAAGATAAATAATAATTTATACTGTCGTTTTATCGTAACGAGTCGATAAAAATCCATAAAACGAATTCTGAATTAAAACAATAGTATCATATGAAAGCACACGGCGAGATTGTAAAAGTGGACGGAGCACATACGAAGGTAACTAGATAGCTGATATATAGCTACATTTGAAATTTAAATTGTATAGGTACTATGACCCAACATGAGCACGATGAGCATGAGGACTTCACAAAAACGTTTGTTCTGAGCGACAATCGAACCCACAACCTGCAGCTTGACAATGTCGCTAACCACTAAACCTTGGGGCCGGTTAATATTGAACCGTTAAATGTATAGCAAAGTACGGCTACCGGCACCAGCGGGACGTACCGTTCGGCGCGCCGGGCGTTCCTCCCGCCTGCGTCCACGTCGGGGGATTCTGCGATGCCTGGAATACATAGCACAATACACCTCCCTCCTAACATATAACCACCCAGCTACGAGTACACGAGTAACTAACACAACTTCGTGCCGAGTTTTCCTCGCGACATATGGAAATACTTTTATATAGTCGCCTATGTTAAGGGCTAATTGGACATTGGACAACATTAAAAAAACAAGTGTTTCTTTGCGTTACTCGATTGCATTTTCAGACCGTATACAGAAGCCGTTTCCAATTAAATATTTAAAAAAGGGATAATTTATCGGCAATAGAAGGAATTAGTAAGCATCTCACAATGGCCTCGTGGCTAGCCTTCATAACGTCCTTAAAGAAGGATCGCGCGATGAGCTTATGGTACGGCGTCTCCACCCAGCCCAGCTCTATGGTATTGGCCCGAGTGGAGCCCAGATGGTCTTCGGCCTCGTCGGCGCTCTGGTATCCCGGAGCTTGGTAACCCAAAGGAGCATCTGAATTATAGCGTTTTTATTTATTATTAATAAGGACAATTCCATATACGGCTATCCAAATTATGCAATGTTCTTGTTATCGATATGGAACATACATTACGTACAGTATAACATTTATATATATATAGATATTTTTATTACAGCCAAATACAAAACAAACAAATGTTCAAATGGTTGAAACTTTGTCCCGGCTAGGTAAAGATCCCACGAGTTCCGGCTTAGTTATGACGGCACCATAAGACCAGGCCGCCAGTCAAATGACGCGTGTACATGTAGATTAATACAATATTGACATTGTTAACGTGCTTGTATTAGTTGACACAGATATATGGTAGCTAAAATGTCAGAAACAACGCATAATAATAATGCATTTTATTATGAAGTGTTTTTTTTTTATTTTGTAAATTCGATGCTTTTTAAATGATATACTATATGTATGACAAGATAAAAGCTAGGACAGGTATTTTAAGACTGGATGAAACCTGGGAAATGTAGTAGGCAGTTACTTACTAAACTAACTTACCTTCGTTATAATAAAGCCTCAAACTGAGATTATACGTGGGTGGCATTTCGTTCTGGCACGACTGCATTAGCACGACACAGGTCCGAATCATCTCTACCGTTCTTTCCTTGACGCTGTTAAAAGTGTACGCGGCTGATCGCATGCCTCTGTCGCGATTTTTCGAATGCAGGTTCATGGTTATCCCGTCGCTGCTGTACGAGTACTCGAAGATGTGGTACTCGATAAGGTTTTCAACTTTATGCTCATCGTCGTAGAAACATAAAGCAAGCTGATGCAGCTTTTTTCATGAAATAAAATATAAACAAAGCATGTAGAACTTTCCTATTCAAACAAATAAAAACTAAAAGTAGCTCGTCGATTCAATTCGGCTTTTTATAACGTGACTTACATATTTTTTATTGAATGCTTCGAAGGCTTGTGTTAGCGCCGTTCTTAAAAATTGTGCAAGTTCGTTGTGACATTTTTCTTTCAACATTCTCAATTTTATTCCCTCGAAATTTTCTATCTTGTAATCGTCTTCGGGAAATATACTTTTCAAATAGGTTATTGTACTTATTGCAACTACAGTCATTTGTTTCATAAACTTAACAGAACTAGAATGATTTTCAGTTCCTTGACTAGCAAACACTTTTACCCATTCTGAAGATGTCTGTGGAAATATAAAGATGAGATCATATCATTCATATGCGAATATTCAATGAGTCGATTGAAAGTCAAACATTTAGACACATACAATGTAGTAGCTACTCACTTATCTAAGTGTATGAAGGTATGTACCTAAGCAAATTACAAAGACTTAAACGGAAATATATTTGAAAATTTTCAAAATAATTATTATTGTTTATTATTATCATACTGTCACACCTAATTCCTAACTGGATAACTTGTAGTTTTTTAAACACCAACGCCGTTATTTTTTTATTAACTATTAATAGGTACGCTTCCATTTTGTGGTAATTATTATAAGTAAACTTACCCGAGAGTTAGGCATCATTGTTGCAGTCATTGTAATAAATTATAAGTAATTAATATTTAATACTAAGGTATTTAAGGTATTATTTTAATAAGTAGGCCAATGTTTCCGCCAAAGGAAATGACGTTAACAAAACGTTTTATAAACCACCTCCTAACAAGGGCGCTAATTGGCGCCTTTTTTGGAATACGTAGTGTCATAGACTAAAAATATTTAAGTATAACATTGAAATACAAATTAATAGTACGTATTAAGAAATTTTTTGAAATATCAAAATTCGTAGTTTTATGAAAAATATACGTTAATAGTGACAATATATGTACAATAATATTATTACAGCTTAAATATGGTATCTTTACAACTATATAATAATAGAACGTCGGCATACATTTCATACTGGTGAAAATATAAAAAGTAGATATATTATATTCCTTATTTGAACGGTATCATAATATTGACAAATAGTTGGAAGTTTTGAAAATACAATTTTACGAAAAGTTCTGAAAAGTTTTACATCAAAATGTTATGTCCAGAAGGCACGCAATTTCAAAATGAAGGTGTATACAAAGAAGATGAGGAAACAGACCAGAAGAAAAATAAAAAAATACCTGCAGAAGGATCTGGTACCTTAGAAATAAATTCGTATAAAAATCCTAAGAATTGGAAAAAGTCTATTAGCAATTTCTTTCGCAATCAACTGCGGTCAACGAAGTCTAATAATGTTAGTAAATAAACATTTTTTTCATATAAAGCTTAAAATCCAGAATAACATAAAAATAAGTATTTCATTGTTGTGACTAATTATTTCTAGGGAGATGGGCCGTCTGGAAGCAAAGAAAATTTTGAAGATAGAGATATAATTCCGGAACAGAAGTGGCAATCATTAGGCAAAGTATTTCGGCGCCAAAGTCTTGGTGAACAATGGCACAAGTCACCTAGCCAAGGGGAGTCTACCCAAAATAAACGATTTGCTGTCAGAAAAGTCTTATCCAGCTACTTTACAAAATCGCAAAAATGTCATTCAGTAGCAAATGAACATGAAAATTATAATAATTAATTCAATTTAAAATGAAAGTTTCTATTCTAGGAGATTGCCTAAAACAATTCCTTTGCAACCACTCTAAGAGTTGTTACAATACTATTACGTTATATTTGTATAGAGTAAACAATGAAGTTAACCAAAGAGTAAAGCAATACACAGAAGTTAACTCTCTGTACATCCATAGTATAAAAGAATGAAATTTCTGTAAGTAGGTATATTGATGACATTAAAAATACTTTATTATGAATGACGAAACTTGGCATTTTCATGTTACTAGAATTTTTATAAATCGTTAGTTTAAAGTCGCCGTGCATGAGATGTTTTACGTTAATAGCCAATTTTTTAATTGCATAACTGGAACAAAATTAAACTATTATAATTCCGATTTTATATCTCCTTTAGGTTCCTTTTGTCATTTTGTCGCTCATGGTCATGATCATGAACATAGTAATATAAAATAAAACAACAGTAAAATACATATTATGTATTTTATACTATAGCTGCACCGGCGACCTTCGTACCGCCTAACAATCAATGAACAGGTTGTACCGATTTTAAATAGTATAATGTACATGAATGGCATAAATTGACATAACTTTTTTGTTAACTGATCAAAATGAAAAAAAAACTGTTAAAAAACTCATCCCAATATATGAATATATTCCTATCTGCATTCAAATCTGATAAACCGTTTCTGACATTAGCGTGCACAAACATAGATGCAAACATACAGATACAGACAAAATGAAAAAACATTGTTATGAGTTCTCTTGTATATGTAAGGCCCCCCATTATGAATTTTTAAATACATTTACCATGTACAGACTGCGATCTGTTACTTTGCATGAACGACCGAGACACGAGACCAAAAAATGTAGTTCAGTTGTAGACAAATTATTGCCATGTTTATTGATAACCAGCGGCAATTAACATTAATAAACAAGAGGATTTAGCATTTTTCTTAAGTCAAAATCTCTCTAGAACTATAAATTGCATCGACAAAATCAAGCAGATTGTACACTGTACATATGAAGATGTCAAACTGTAAAGCTGTAGTCGCAAACCGCTTCTAACTATTCTGTATCAAGCAAAATCGACTAACATTGTTATGATCAAATCTTTTCTGTCAAATTTTAAAACCACATTAAATGAATGTTAAAACGTAAACAAAAAATGTACATTTGTCATAAGTTTGAACCACTTTAAAGTAAAAATTGATTTATTGTACTACCGATTTGCAAAATTTTCAGTGATGCGAATAATTATTATATTAGTATCACACTTCGAATAGTATTGTTGTGTAATATGCACAAAACCATAAGTTATTTTAATTTCCTTACCAATAATATACGTGTTTATTATTTTTACCGATCGTCTATTTAAATTATGGCATCAAATAACTTAGAACGTAACCATATCTATTAATGAATAAAGAGAATTTAATGTTAAAATGTTGTAAAGACAAACCAATACACTTTAAGCATTTGGAACTGTGTTAATAAATTAGTGTTTGAAGATATTTTATAGAGATGTTTGAAAATTGATTTCATGTTAGTGCTGAACATCCATTAAAATGGTTTTTAAGATACGTTCAAATTATAACGTTCAGCAAATGTGTCAGTTTCTCCTTTCTCCTTTGACAGTACAGTTCTGACAAAAAATGAAACGAGTTAAGTGACATTTCTGTAGGCTATTACAGAATGAAATTAATTCGTCTTTTGTCTAACATTTTTTTTATATTCTCGTTATAGTTTCGCAGTTCTAAAATTTTTCTATGTCGTATTATCCCTTAACATATTACCTATATCGGAAACTACGTGTATAGCAATACACACCTGAGTACGCCCTTGAAAATTGATACAAAAAGCCTAGTCAGCATAGCAACAACGCTTCTGTTGGTTAAATTCCTGTTTTAGGATATATGGTCTGTTTTACGTTGTAATAGTGCCTTTTGAGGTAAGTTGACATATATAATAGTTACTTAATTTACTGAAAATAGCTGAAAAATATCTAAAAGGCATCTGCGATATGTACCTTTGTGTTCGCCCCACTTATGTACACATGAATGTGTATGGTATTAAACGATTGTGTAGTGTTAAAAAGTTACTTCATTCTGCTCGTGTGCTTATTGTTGACCGGTTAGATATACTGAGACTAGTTTTTTAGTAAAAAATATTAGGCATTTCACAAAAAATTATAAATTATAGTCATACCTGTTGACATTGTGTCTAGAAAGAAAATATTTTATAAAGTCATAAATTCATTCATACATAAATAAATTAATATCTACATAACTCCTTATAAATTAGTTATAAAGAGGTGGTCAAGAAATTTCATCTTATAATCTTTTAAATTAAACTTATAAAGATACTATATGTAATTTGAACACGGAAACCCCCAAATTGACATATTTCTGCTATGAAGCACTAATGTTTGAATTTTTACATTTCACACAATGCATAGAAACAGTAACAGTAGAAACACAAAGTAACAAATACGGGAAGTTATATATAGAAATGCATCTCATTTTCTTTTCAGATGAATGCTGAGGATGTATGGCAATCCAAGGATAAAACAGGTAGAATAGAATTCTGTTAAGTAGGTATTGTAGGTATTTATCTGGTGCTTTCCATATAATAAGATGATCACACGGAGATGGTTCCATCCAGCGCTGAGTGGTGTAGATGCAGAAAGATTACTACTTGAACAAGGCAGAGACGGCTACTTTCTTGCAAGACCAAGTATGAGTAACAAGGGAGACTTCACACTGTCGGTAAGAAGGGGCAATGAGGTCACCCATATAAAAATTCAGAACAATGGTGAATTTCTTGACTTATATGGAGGCGAAAAGTTTGCTACTCTTGCTGAATTGGTTCTGTACTATATGGGGAATAAAGGACAACTCCGAGAAAAGAATGGAAACATCATTAGACTAATAACACCCCTGAATTGTGCAGATCCAACTACCGAAAGATGGTATCATGGTCAACTAACTGCTAAGGAAGCTGAGAGGCTGATGCTTGAAAATGGAAAGAATGGTTCATTTTTGGTCAGAGAGTCACAAAGGCAGCCTGGCGATTTTGTTCTTTCGGTTCGCACACGAGATAGAGTGACACATGTGATAATACGCCGTCAGGATGACAAATATGACGTTGGCGGTGGACAACAGTTTGATGATCTTGTCAGTTTGATAGAGCATTACCGTAACTACCCTATGGTTGAAACAACTGGTGAAGTGTTAAGACTGATTCAACCATTTAATGCTACCCGTATTCAAGTCCAGCATTTTCATACTCGGGTTAAACAGCTGCAGAAAGAAAACGAGGGTCCAATCGAGAGTATGGCTTACAAACAAGGTTTCTGGGAGGAATTCGAAACACTGCAAATGATGGAAAACTTACAACTGTTCGACAGAATGGAAGGATCCAAGCCAGAAAATAGTAGAAAAAACAGATACAAAAACATAATACCATTTGATCATACCAGAGTTGTGTTAAAGGACATTCCTTCTGATGCTTCACCAGGCGCGGATTATATTAATGCCAATTATATTCGCTGCGATAGCTTCGATTCTATGACTGATTCGCTAGAAAGCATTAGCAACAACGAAAATGGTTCTCCGACGTCGCAGGATGGTTCTGCAATGAGAAATAAATCGCCTAACTACGCCAGCTTTATAGTAACAGAAGAAAAATCGAAAGACCATTCGAAAACGTACGGAAACGGCACGCACAAGCTCATTTCAGCCTTTGAGCCAAGTGTTCTTCGTTCCAATCCGAATTACGTCAATACCACGATCTCAAAACCAAAAGAGATTACCGCAATGCCAGCAACTGGAAACGTATACAACAAAATATACATCGCTACGCAGGGTTGTCTTTCTACGACCATCTATCAGTTTTGGTCCATGATATGGCAGGATGATGTACGTATAATTATAATGACGACCAAGGAGATAGAGCGCGGTAAGGTCAAATGCGAGCGATACTGGCCGGACTTAAATAAAACAGAAGTGATCAAAAAGTACACAATTTTTAATGAATCCGAATCTTCTACGCAAGATTACACTTTGAGACGGTTCGAAGTTACAAAAAAAGATGAGATTAGTGTTAAGAGAACCATATACCATTTTCATTTTACAGCGTGGCCAGATCATGGTGTTCCTTCTGAGCCTGGTCGGGTTCTAAATATTTTACTCGACGTGAATTCCAGACTGAAGCAGATTATGACGGGACCCGCTCCCCCGACGCAGGCGGTCATCTGCGTACATTGTTCAGCCGGCATCGGGCGTACCGGCACATTTATTGTGATCGACATGATTCTGGATCAAATAAGAAACAAAAACTTTCACTGCGAAATAGATGTACACCGTACAGTCCAAATGGTGAGAGACCAACGCTCCGGTATGGTGCAGAATGAAGCGCAGTACAAGTTTATATACATGGCTTTGCTAGAGTACATTGAAACGGAGAGGCAGAGAGTCGGCATATGTCCAGAGGCGTCCCAGGATACACAGCGAATTTAGCGGGGTTATTTAACCGTCTTCAGGTTCGTGAGAAGAATATTAAAACAAAACAAATATTTTCGTAGAGCTCTTAATCAATAAAATTCTCTCTGCTTGAAGTGTATTTTTAAGTGTATCGCCTTGTGATTTTAAAGCGTAATTTTTTTTTTAATTTAAAGCGTAAATTTACAGCAATGCATTATAAATGAGCGATAATTTTCTTCACCTTTTATGTATCATACTTTAATGGTGCGGCTACATTATCGGGCGTCTTGCACTATCACCATAGAACTTTGTGTTCGGTCGCGGCGATATATAGTCATGTCCGTATTACCAACTAATTTATATAATTTAGGTAGACCTAGAGGTAGGTAGAGCTTGAGTATTTCAATGAGTGGTGTATGAAATAAAGCAATCGCGGGTTTAGAAGAATGGTTAACGAAGTGACCGCGACAAATCGTTGTAATCCTTTCATTCGACTTTGTCCAAATTTACTGCAACATGATGAACTACTCGTATGTTTTGTATCGAGAGTATTTGTATTTTGTATTGAGAGTATAGATTTTATCGACTCCAGCTAATGCAACTGCACCGTAAAAGACGTTCATATGTTTTAAAGACACTTTAATTATAATTAGGTGGAAAACGTACCCTAACATAATGTAATTAAGTCTTATAGATGTCGTAATAAGTAAAGTGGTTTCTTATAAACTTTTATCATTATTTCATAAACAGAAATTTACTACAAATTACAATTTTTATTATTTTTAGATTTAGATTATGATTATTATGGATATCGCAAGAATAAATTCTTATATCGTTGTGGTTATATATTATGCATAGTATATCATTTAGTTGTTTATTTATAGAGGAACTAAGGGAAGTCGATCAAGGCCACTTTTGTCGTGTTTCAGTAGCGCCTTTCATTAACGCGACTGCATCGCATCTTTGACGTTTTGTCGCATTTGCAACGCGTTACAACATCGCTACCAATGACGGATGCCTCGTCACCCTCTGCTTTGAAGCCGCTAACATTACGCTGTTGGACGCGCGTCCATAAGCGATTGTATCGGCGCCGAATCATGGCACGTGGACGAAGTTATACGATCGACGACAGTATCGCTGCAAAATTTCTCGTGGTCGACCTCCCTATATATATCAGTAATTTGTAAACTGTCAGTTCTGTTGTGTCATGTGTAACATTGATACTGTAATTTTCCTAGAACGCAATATTTTTTCTTATGTTTTATCGATTAAGTACGCATCATTAGGTTTAGCAGAGTTGAGAAAACTATAAATGTTGTAAAGTTCAATAAATAGTAAATGTTGATAATTTTTAATGTAATATTAATGTAAACGGAGACCTGATAATATTTCAAATGGTTGCTTTAAATTTGAACTATATGAAGTCAGGAGATTGGCTTCAAGGTGATCTCGTATCGGATTTCATTAGACAGAGTTTATATTTTATTTTGCGAACGATGGTGCGTTGACGAGTATTTTTGAATCGTGTTGAAAATCGTAGAGTAGAAAGTTGCAGTGGATACAAACGTTTCACAGATTGGAAGTAGTTGGTCTCATCATAATATTTGACAATCTCAAATAGAATGGGACAAATCATTTCTAATGTTCTAACCACTACAGATTTCTTCCGAATTAAACAAAATGTATTAAGTAGTTCTGTCGACAATGACCTAATCAGATTCTGAATATTGATGTCTTAAAGCGGCAACTTTAGTGGTGTTTGCCACAGAAACGATCTCTTAGATCTTTGTATCTCCTTAATTAACATTTGACCATTATGTTTTTGATTTTTGTACTACTTTCTGTCAAAGGGAAAATTAGGTGCTTTCTGAGAAAAAATTACCCTCGGTCGTTACCATGGGTAATAGGTGCGATATTTTTTAAGAAATCTATATTCTACGTTCTTGAATATGTATGTCACGATGTTTATGGATCTGTAAAAGCAGTTATATTATGTGTATATTTTATATTATAAATTCAATGCAGAAATGAAAACATTGTATTTTACTACTTACGAAATTATCTCCTATGTAACTACCAGCTTATGAAAAATTTAAATTTCTAGCAAAAATATTATCAAACAGTAAATATATAACTATTGCACATATTTATATTTAAAATATCCAAATCTGTACTTCAAGGGTTTTCAATATTAACAATAACTACCTTCTTTTCTTTTTGGACGCTTGGTGGTTATCGAGTGTAAAACGAATAATAGTTAATTTGTTAGTCCTGATGGTGAGGTTACTTGAGGTATTTACTGCCTAGATTCAAAGCACTTTACATTTTTGCATTTTGTACCAGATTTCCAATGATAAGCAGAGCTTACGTATCTAATGCATAGACATCAATAGAATAAAAATTTTGTTAACTGCTAAAAATGTATGTCGTGTTATGTAATACAACAATAAAAAATATGTGATATTTAACGTCTTACTTTCTGTTCAACTTTTTTTTACATTGTTTAACGATATGATCGTTTCATCAATAGATTGCAACCACCAATCTCACCTCCGATATACAATATACGATAGGAGCAGCACAATGGATCGTTTGCGGTATCGACCACATGACCTAAAGCTAACATTGGCAGGTATCTAGATGTAATTTTATAGATCGAACTTGGCTAAGAACGCGATTTAAGACACGAATTAAGGGGACAAAGACTTCCGTAACTTTATATGAAAAAAATATTTTTGCAACTAGAGACAAAGATTTAAATTTCTTCTTTGTCGAGCAAGGTGTCCCTAGAACATCCGAACATTCCCGAAGTTATTATCGGGGGCTAGGACACGAGCATATACAAACAAATGTAATTTTAAGTATCGCTGGGAGATTTATTTGTCTTCAGCTATAAATAGGATTAAAATAGTAATCTGCTTTAGATACGTGCTTTGATTTTTAACTTAATACACAGGTATTAATAACAACTGCAAGTTTCTTCCAAGACATTTAATTTGCTTAAAAAAACTTGAAAATCTAATGCATTATAGGTACAACTACTCAACATAAATACATTAAAAAAGAATTATTTAAATTTATCATGACATCTATATCGAGATGTTTACACGAATTATAAACAGATCGTGTTCTAATATCTCAACATAATGTAAGTACCTAAATATACAAGATTCAAAATCCTACTTCAGTGACTTGTCCCATTTAATGAGAAGTATTTTTAAAATAAATCACAGAATTCAATTCGGCCAACCGACCGCAGTACAAGCGAAATGGACTACATACACAATCCATCTATGAAGTGTGTTAGGGCGCTCGGCAACGTTTCTGACACCAGTGTTAGTAGATTTCATTTTTAGTTAAATAGTGCAGGTTGAGATTATGTATCCTACCTGTGTTTTAATATAAAGTACCTACCTTATATTTATTTTTGAACAATAGAAATCCAAATTTTATTGAAATGTTATAAATTTGTGCAAGTATGCCAAGCCCAACTCATTTATTTATGAACATAAAAATTATATTGAAAGTTATTTTTAACTAATACTCGATGAATAGCTACGTAATTGCATCACTAACTACCTAGAATTGACCACACACAAAGGACATATATGTCAACCAACCAAATTAAGATGAAATCAAATATTTATTTATTTAAGAGTGATGAATGTAGATGAAGTACTGCAGGTTTGTAAGGACGTAGATATTTGGCAGTCTGTGCTTTCTGCTTACCCCGTTAGTGTCCTGGCATGATGAATGTATGTACATTAAACATAATTGTAATTGGCTGTTACAATTGTCTTAAAATAAAAATTATTAAAAGTAGAGTATTTATGATATACCTATATCCCTCATCTGCAGTTTTCATAACTTTTATACAACTAGTTTTCAGAAGCAGACCTGGTATAATGAAGATGTTTTGAACAAATATCCTTGTTTGAATAAAGCTTAAATTTTAGGTACCTATTCAAAAGCAGGTATTTGCTGTAATAAACTGCATTTATTTTATTAACTTATTTGCTCAATTTTTAAGTATAATATTATTATCTTTGAGTAATATATTATATTTACATATACTTTTATTGGTATTAATTCTTATTATTTACAAATTATTATTATCTTTATTATATATATTTAAACTTATTATTTATAGTAATATTGTATACAATAAATTACACATGTCTGACAATGAAACTTATTTATCAGCTATAAGTTCAGACGATTCCTTCGTATCGTGCGGTGAGGAGAGTCTTATCAATTTAAAGGACCAACTCGCTAGTATATTTTACCCTCGGTCTGCTGCATGTTTAAATGTTTGTCATATTAATGCTCAGAGCATCCCAAGGCACTTCGCGGACTTGGAAAGCTCGCTCCCGATGGATCATATCCATTCGATCCTAATCTCAGAAACTTGGCTGAAACCAACACTACTCTCATCATATTACTCGCTACCAGATTTTGTTCTTGTACGTAACGATCGCACTTGCAAAGCCGGTGGCGGGGTCGCTATATACTTGCGTGCCTCCATCAACTACAAAGTTCTATTAGCATCGCCGACGGAATATTCAGCCTCCAGTGAGTTCCTGTTCTTAGAATTGAACATCAAGGGTGCCAAGGTAGTTCTGGGAGTAGTATATTGTCCTCCTTCTGTTGATTATTTTGCCTCCTTAGAATCTGCTCTTGATTGCTTAGGATCTGAATACTCACATCACATAATCATGGGTGATTTTAACACGGATTTGTTGAAGGGTTCGCCCCGCTCTGTCAAACTTCGCCATATTATTGAGTCGGTCAATCTTACTTTACTTTCATTAACAGCAACCCATTGTAACATCCACTCCGAGGATTCCTGGATCGACCATATAATTACGTCATCTCCTAACCAAGTAGATATACATGGTCAATTACCAGCGCCAGGATTCTCGAGACATGATCTCATATATGCCTCGTACAAAATTAAGCCTCCCAAAACTGTGCCAGTTGTCCTCCGATCACGCAGCTATGCGAAAATTGATTTAGATAAATTAAGGGAAGACGCTTCTAAGTTAGACTCGGCACGTCTACAGGCGGCTTCTACAGTGGATGATAAAGTTTCTTACCTGAATCATGCAGTTCTTGAATTGTATGACACTCACGCCCCACTGCATATGACGAAATTGAAACGTTCACCTGCCCCGTGGATAACTGCTGAAGTAAGAACAGCAATGGCTAGGCGGAACCGAGCTTTCTGTAAATTTAAAAGGGAGCGCTCCGAGAATAATTGGGTATCCTATAAAAAGGCTCGGAACCGATGCAACCAGATGATACGAACAGCTAAACGCCGACATATCCAAAATAACGTTTGTCATTCTTCTCCAGCTAATATCTGGAAATTTCTTAAATCCCTTGGAGTTTGTAAACCAGCAACAATGGATATTGGGTCATCAGTCACTCTTAATGATATTAATATTCACTTTTCCTCACTCCCTGCTATGGACCCGGTTATCCGATTTCAAACTATTGATTCCATCGCCAATATGCAACCTCTTCCCATTGCAGTCTTTGAATTCTCTCCTGTTAATCAAGATGAGATCAAAAAGACTGTTTTATCCATTCGATCCAAAGCCGTGGGTTACGATGACGTTAATAGGACTATGATTGTTACTATCCTAGAAAATATCCTACCAGTCATTACCCACATCGTCAACCACTCGCTCGTGTCTGGAGAATACCCATCCCTCTGGAAGAAGGCGTTAGTACGTCCGCTTCCAAAAATCCAGAATCCCACTCTCCCTAGCCATTTCCGTCCGATTTCTATTCTCCCATTCCTGTCAAAAATTTTAGAAGCCTGTGTTCACATGCAAATCTCCAAGTTTCTATCTCATAATAACCTACTGAGTAAGTTTCAGTCTGGGTTTCGTCCCGGACACAGTACCACCACTGCACTAATTAAAGTCACCGATGACATCAGAAGGGGCATGGACGATAAAAAAGTGACAGTGCTGGTGCTTATCGACTTCTCTAACGCTTTCAACACAGTCGATCATCATATCCTTATTTCAATCCTATCTTATTTGCGGTTTTCTCCCACGGCTTGTGCATGGTTTACAAGCTATCTTCGCGGCCGCCAACAAGCAGTAACTCTGGGACATCAGTGCTCGGAATGGGCAGATATTAATAGTGGCGTGCCGCAAGGCGGTATACTTTCTCCTATAATGTTTTCTGTTTTTATTAACTCCCTCACTTCTACAATTAATTGTTCGTATCATCTGTATGCAGATGACTTACAGTTGTATGTGCAAACGGACGTAGATAGTCTTCACAGCGCTATTTGCGAACTTAATAGCAACTTGGAAGCCATATGGGAATGGTCATGTCGTTATGGGGTTGCTGTTAATTCATCCAAATGCCAAGCAATGCTGGTTGGTAGCTCACGAATGCTGGCTAAAGTTGATTACCAATGTTTGCCATCTATCTGCTATAACGGAAATGTAATCCCCTTATGCCACTCTCTTAAAAATCTTGGGTTACACATAGACAGCAAACTAACGTGGCATTCGCAAATCAGTGCAATTAGTAAAAAAGTCACCGCCAGCCTGCATTCTCTTTACAGATTGAAAAACTTCTTGCCATTCAAGACCAAACTCTTGCTCGTTCAGTCTCTTGTTCTCCCAATCATTGATTATGCTGATGTGTGTTATCCAGACCTGAGCAAAGAATTTCTCAATAAGTTGGAGCGCCTACAAAATAATTGTATCCGTTATATTTTCAGCCTGCGTAAGTACGATCACATTTCTGAATACCGTCGCCAGCTTAAATGGCTCCCTATTCAACAAAGGCGTAACTCCAGGATTCTCTCCGTGCTTTATTCTCTTTTGAATAACACAACTTCTCCAACATATTTAAGGGAAAATTTTCAATACGTCTGTGAGACGCATGACAAAGTACTTCGCTCCTCGTCTAATCTAAAGGCTTATATTCCACCTCATTCAACAGGTTTTTTCCATAACTCATTCACTGTTCAGGCTATACTGCTCTGGAACGACTTGCCCCGAGGAATAAGAGAAGCTCAGACTCTTTGCTCTTTCAAAAAGCAAGTTAGAGAATTTTACCTGCAAAAAGGCTAGCCCCACTGTCAGATAGTTGTTACAATGTTACTTTACTTTAGTATGTTATATTCCATGTTATCTTAATCTATGAATGTGTATATATCATCGGTATAGTTTATATATTTTTATGTAT